>CAIGQZ010032903.1:7496721-7514016 GCA_903798205.1 Danio tinwini | reverse complement strand
GTGTGTGTGTGTGTGTGTGTGTGTGTGTGTGTGTGTGTGTGTGTGTGTGTGTGTGTTTCCTTCAATTATTTTAAAAGCAAGTAATGCACCCTTCATTCAAAAATCTCTCACTTGTAATATGAGCATATTTATACAAAACTTGTCAGTGAACTCTGAGGGCAAAAAATTTAAATAAATAAATAAAATAATTGTTCATTAATCGTAATCGAGTAAAACATTTTCAATTAATGGCCCAGCCATATTCAAAAGCATAGCTAATAAAAATTAAAATCATGAATCACAAAATACGGAAAATTGTTAAATGACAGATTTTTTTACAGTGTACTTTGTGCCTAAAATGTAACTTATGTAAGTGCTTAGTACACTGTAAAAAGCTATTAGTTGAATGAGTAAAATTAGCATTTTTATAACAAAAAAAAGTCAACCTAACAGTTCCAAGTTACAATGGGTTCACTTACATTGTGTTAAGTGTTTCAACTTGTTGCTTTTAAGGCAATTAGTTTACTCGCTTGAAGTAACTAATCACTTTTAACAGTTTAGCTAATACAGCGAACACAAAGTATGATGTCAGAAGCTGCAGTAGAGCAGAGAACTGTCAACTGACCCCAAACTGACCTCTGATTGGTCCATGCCACACACAGACAAGCACGCTGCAGCTCATTGGCCAATCAACTTCCAATCTTCCTCCTCCCTCAATCTGAGCTCAATGTGCGCATGATGGCCTGTTGAGAGTGTGGGAAAAAGCTCCGCCACAGCCACAACTTCAGCACAGCGGAGGAAACTGTGCCCATGGGTATTTATGCAGTGATTGAGCATGGCCATGTACAGAGGCCTTAACCCTTTACTTCCCAGCCGCTACAGTCCTCTTCAAATAAACACAAACCAGATCCAATTAAACGCACACAACCCTTGACTCTATAAGAAACTCAGGCAAATGCCTTGAGGGAAAACATCTTTAGGACAAAACCAAAAACTAAATTAGTTTTTGCATTTTCTTCGTTTTGTAAGGAGCTCATCTGAACAAATGTTTTCCTGGAGCTCCGGCGAGTCCGTCAGGAATTGTTTTCACCTCACACTTTGTTATATCAGACAGTAAAGTCTTCCTCGGCGTCAAGCGGAGATGTTTAAGTGGTGTTGGACTGCCAGATCCAGCAGCTGTGCTTTGCTTTGCTTTGTTGGTGAATTAGTGATCCACGGTGACTGAGAACAGACACATCACCCGGTGTTTTCATTTTTCTCTCTGTAGGAAACCGCTTGTTTCGAAACCTGAAATGCAGCTGTAGTGTCCTGTTTTTTCCCAAGAAATATTGTTTGGTTGGTTCAAAGGGATGGTTTTGTTTTAACTCATTCTTATTTCATTCCACACTTTTGATAAAAAACTGATACAAATAAAGCACAAATAAAGAAATTCATCAGAAAGTAAAAAAAAAAATGAATGAATGCAAACGACTTGCAGAAATGGATGTAAATGCAAAAGATTGAAGAACATTTTCAGCAAACAGTGATTTAATAACGTGACACACTGCGGTCCTGATTTATATTATTTCTACAGTCCTTTTATTTCTTTTTTCCCTTTTCTTGATAAAAAATAATAAAAGTAAATAAACTAAACTGAAATGAAATGAACTAAACTGAAATTAAACTCTGAAAACTGGACTGACACAGTTTCAATTTACTAGAACATCTATGTTAGGATGCTTTGATACAATCTACATAGTAAAAGTGCTATAGAAATAAAGATGAATTAAAAATTGAATTGAATTAAATTTAAAGCAATATAATAGATTTGTGTAATGAACAGAGGGCCTCCATTATATAATACGTAGTATCATTTTTAGCTTTATTTTAGTATCACAGAGAAACTACTGTAAATTTTATTTACAGTTTGAGTTTTTATTTTAGTTAGTGTTTTGGTCTTATTTGTTTATTTATTTATTTTGTATGGCAATACATTTTTGTATTTATTTTGATCTAGTTCTTATTTTAGTTCTATTTTTTATTTGAAGTAAATGCGAATAAGAATGATTGGGGAGCAACAGGGTAAATCCAACTTTAGTTCAAGTTTAATTCAAGTTTAGTTTATTATTTTGTAGTACACATTTTGTCATTTATTTTAAGATATGTTTTTTTAAAGTAATAATTTTTTTTTATTTGGATGGTTTTAGTTTTGATTCATTTTAACCCTTTATTGCAAACAATCACACTGGTTGATTAGACAGTTAAGTGCAGCACATAATCAGCTGCTAAATTCAAATCTGTTTTACTGCAATGGCCAGGGAAAAACAAGCTCAGTGTGACGTTTATATTATAATTCAGCCATTTAAATAAACATAAGCACTTACAAATTATAATATTTATGGTTTGTAAATTACAACATTTTAAACATAGTTGATGAATTATTATGTTGTAAAACCATCTGCTCTAATCTATACTGTTGATCACGACATTTTATTGAAACGACTTGAGTGTGTTGTTTGCCTTACAGTGGTTCTCCTCATATCTAAAGGGGAGATCTTTTTCTGTAAATATTGGATCCTTTACCTCACCACCTAAACCCATTCGTTGTGGTGTTCCACAAGGATCCATTCTTGGCCCTCTATTATTTTCTCTTTATATGCTTCCTTTAAGCTCACTACTCCGCAAACATAACATAAACTACCACTGCTATGCTGATAATATCCAACTATACGTTGCTATCAAACTAGGAAAAGATTTATCATTAGAACACCTTTTCTTGGACCTGGATGACTAATAACTCTCTGCAACTCTCTGCAATAAAACAGAAGTGTTATTATTAGGTCCTGCTGCTACCAACAATTCAATTAAAACTCAGCTAGGATTTTTAAATGGCAATCTGCACAATCACGCCAAGAACCTGAGTTATCTTTGATCCACTCTTGCAGTTTGACAAACATTTAAATGCAGTTGTGAAGAGCAGCTTTTTCCAGCTTAGATTGTGGCAAAAGTTAAACTGTTTCTTTCTAAAAAAGATTTAGAAATTGTAACACATGCTTTAATCTCCTCTCGGTTAGACTACTGCAACTCTTTGTACATTGGTCTACCTCAGTCAACACTCTCTCGGTTACAGTTAGTCCAGAATGCAGCCCCCAGATTAATAACAGGAACTAAGAAAAGAGATCATATCTCCCCTGTCCTTGCCTCATTGCACTGGCTTCCTATAAATTTTACAGTTGATTTTAAAATCCTTCTTTTTACTTATAAAGCATTGAACAATTCTGCCCCGGCCTATGTCAGTGAACTTATTAGGCGATATACAGCTTGTAGATTGTTAAGATCCCATGACAAATTTCTTTTGTCTGTCCCTCGGTCTCGCTGCAAAACAAAAGGTGATTGAGCTTTCTTGCGACCCCAAGGCTCTGGAACAATCTCCCTCTGATTGTCAGGATTTCTCCTTCATTGGATGCTTTTAAATCTAATTTAAAGACTTATTTTTACTCTCTTGCCTTTGAGTGATGCATGCATGTTATTTCTTATCTGTATTTTAGTATTACTTATATACATACAGTTGCAATCAGAATTATTGAACCCCCTTTGAATTTGATTTCTTTTTTAAATATTTCCCAAATGATGTTTAACAGAACAAGGAAATTCTTCAGTATGTCTGATAATATTTTTTTCTTCTGGAGAAAGTCTTATTTGTTTCATTTTGGCTAGAATAAAAGCAGTTTTTAATTTTTTAACCCATTTTAAGGTCAAAATTATTAACCCCTTTAAGCTATTTATTTTTTCCATAGTCTACAGAACAAACCATCATTATACAATAACTTGCCTAATTACCCTAACCTGCCTAGTTAACCCAATTAACCTAGTTAAGCCTTTAAATGTCACTTTAAGCTGTATATAAGGGTCTTAAAAAATATCTAGTCAAATATTATTTACTGTCATCATGTCAAAGATAAAATAAATCAGTTATTAGAGATCTGTTATTAAAACTATTATGTTTAGAAATGTGTTTAAAAAATCTTATCTCCGTTAAACAGAAATTGGGGAAAAAACAAACAGGGGGGCTAATAAATCAGGGGGTTGAATAATTCTGATTGCAACTGTATATATTTCCTTTTCTTAAATTACCAGTTTTAATTTTTATTTTTTTATGTAAAGCACTTTGGATCAACTACGGTTGTGTAAAATTGTGCTCTATAAATAAAGTTTGCCTTGCCTTGCCTTGCCTTGCCTTGCCTAATCTCTTCAGTGCAGTGCAGACTAACATGGTCAGGCCTATCACCCATCATAGATCTAATACATGTTCCAACTTATATTTCTGAATCGAAATATTAGATATTTGACAAAATAATTAGGATGTTCATCGATATTTCTAGAAAAGGGAAAACATAAAAAAAGACAATATTAGGGGGGCCGCAGTGTGTCAAGTTATAAAATGAGTGCATCACCATAGAAACTTTAATGTGATGCATTCAAAATAATGGGTCACATTAAAAAAAATTATCAGATATTTCACAAAATAATTAGGATGTTTATCTATATTTGCAGAAAAGGGAAAAAAGAAACAAAAGACAATATCATCAGGGCTGTAGTGTGTCATAAAATTAGCGCACTGCCAGAAAACGTTAAAGTGTTCTTAAAATAATGGTTTACATTAAAAAACTCACATTATAAAACTCACAACTCAGGGATGAAATTAAAGTTCTATAACTACCTAATCCATTTACATGCAATTTGCCAGTGATTAAACCCAGCCCATTCAGTAAAAGTTGAGCTTTGACATTCTACAAAACATATCCCATATGGAAGAAAGAACGTAAATGATGCTCTAAATATCCCCCTCAAAAAATCTAAACTTTGACATTAATTTCTGGTCATTTAAGAGAGAAAATGATGATGTCCACTATCGCCTCAGACTGTGTAAATAATCCTCACACAGAACAAACAGAGCTAGATTTCCCGGCTCTTGAAGTGGGATTGCCTGTTTGGTTTGGATGCGAGCAGAGCACTCATATTAATCCCCCACATGGAGCTCCTTCACCTCCAGAACTTGACTGAACCTCGGCCTGCTCCCACACTGTTGATCTGGCTGTAACCAAACACCTTGCCTTTCATCTTTGCGGACAGACGCATATTATGATTTTTGACTTTGGAGGAGACCAGTAGAAGAAAAATGGATGACTGTCAGGGAACTCTGAAAACAGTTCAGAGACTCACATTATGCCAGAGGTATGTTAACAATAATACAAGCTGAACTTCTAGAAATAAAAAAACGAAAGTGTGCACCTCAATGCTGAAATACAGACCACTTCAAAGATTGTCTGTATTTGCAATTGTTACAGCCCATGCTCACTGGACCGAGCAGACACAAAACTTCATAAGATATTAATATTAGGTTAGATTTAGGTCGCCAGCATCTAAGGGTGTTATTTTGATGTCCAATAACAATGGGAAATGACGTTGATATTTGGTTGATTTTAGGTTGATTTTAGGTTGTGTTGGAAAGTGACCAAAATCCAACGTCGAGCCAGTTAAACCAGTGTCATATTAACGACAAATACTGACATTTATATATTCAGGTATTGGTACCAAAAGCCAACATCTGAAAGACATCTGATAGTGGTAACATCCATACAACGTCAAGCTGTAAAATATTAGACGTTGATATTTGGTTGATTTTAGGTTGCGTTGGAGAGTAACTAAAATGCAACATCTGTGCAACGTTAGACATTGGCATCAGCCTGACGTTGGGTTCTGACGTCAATTTGATTTTCATTTTAAACAAAATGTAATGTCCCACGACGTTGGGGTACAACGTCAATCTGACATCATGTTAACATCCTGTGCCTGCTAGGGAAATACGCGACTCAGATTACATTTTTGCAAAACAGAAAAAATACATTGTTCTGCGTTCTCCCTGTGTTTGCGTGGGTTTCCTCCGGGTGCTCCGGTTTCCCCCCAAAGTCCAAAGACATGCGGTACAGGTGAATTGAGTAAGCTAAAATTGGCCATAGTGTATGTGTGTGATTGATTGTGTATGGATGTTTCCCATTGATGGGTTGTAGCTGGAAGGCCATCTGCAGCGTAAAACATATGCTGGATAAGTTAGCAGTTCATTCCGCTGTGGCGTTCCTGGATTAATAAAGGCACTAAGCCGAAAAGAAAATGAATAAATGAATTTTCGATAAGCCTGTGTTGTATTATTAGGTATATGTTTTGAGTATGTCCATGTGTGTTTTATTTCATATACTACTAATTACATGTCTTTAAATTTTCAAATAAGAACATGATCATTTAGAGCAGGGGTCCTGGTGGGCTAGTGTCCCGCAGAGTTTAGTTCTAACTTCAATTAGACACAATCAAGCTCTTTTTAGGTATACTAGAAATTTCCAGGCAGTTGTGTTGAAAGAAGTTGAGTTTGGGCATCCCTGATTTAGAACAAAAAATGAGAGTAGATGGAATAACACATAGAGAGATAAGTCTCTCTTGACTATATTTTAAACAAATTTTAAATGAACATTTTGATAAAAATGACAAAATTAGAGCACTGCACTTCTCTTTTGTGCATTGCATGGTTCAGTATGAAAATACTCTCATCACAATATAAATACATGTACAGATTAATGTAAGTTATTCTCAGATGTAAAATGTAAGTGACACAATTAATTTGTGAATCAGTTAAAACAGTTTCGCAAGTTCACAATACAATATTTAAGTTTATCTTCACATAAATAATGCTATATATGAATATATATATATGTGAATAATCTTCACATGTAATACTGAATCAAGCTATTTTATATACTACGCACATTTGATACCGTACATGTACATTTTATATGTACATAAAAATCACTTTTGTGTAATTATTTTGATGCATACACCTAAATAGGACGTCTTGACTTTCTCTGAAGAACTATTTTCTTGGACAATTTTTAGAAACTTTTTTCCATAAATGTGCTTTTGATCATTGTAAAATGATGTCAATGAAGACACATTCAACTAATTAACATAAAAGAGTTGAATGCTTTATATAGTAAAATATAATTGTATATTTAAATTACTATTGTTTTATACATTCTTACTATATTATATATATGGTGGTGGTGGGGGGTGCAGGACACTATTGTTTATTTATATATGTGAGGATAGCAAAATATAGTAAACTGGGACATATATACAAAAATTCTTCATTCATGTGTGTATTTGAAAGAATAGCAAGCAATACATTGTTTAAGCCAAAATTATATATAATTATATTTTCTTTTATCCCAAAATGATTAGAATATGAAATAAATATTACTTTTGGTTAGTAATATTCTTTGCTAAAAACTTAATTTGCACAAATTTAAAGGCGATTTTCTCAAAATGTATTTTTTGACCCTTCAGAATTAAGCTTTTCAAATAGTTTGACTGTGTTTGTACTGATTTCCTCATAGTTTCTGCAGTCCTTGTGTCACGATGTCCTCAGCTCAGTTTAAGTGAACTTTGACCATGACCTCAGCAGCAAACACAGTCTGTCAAGTCCTCTATAATGTGAGAAAGTGTAAAAAGCATGAGACTAAGAACCAAGCGGCGTGTTTGTTCCTACTCCGGCACCCAGCGGGCATTATCCTCTTTTCTCTCCTGTGTCTGAATCAGTACAGCTCCTATCTTATCCATTCGCCTAATGGCGGCCCCTCTGGGAGACTGACCCTCGACAGGCTTGGAAACAAACCACTGACGGGTGGAATAAAAACAGAGTAGGAGATAAAAAAAATAGTCCTGAAAAACAGTGTGGGTGTATGACGTTTTCAACAACAGCCAAACATCCAAGGACAAGGCTGCCTGTAAAGTCAGTTTTTCCCTCTTCCAGTATTTAATGCTTCCCTTGGGTCTGCTTTCAATAAGAACAGCCCACTCTCCATCTGTTTCACAAGGGCTCAAAATTTCATTTCTACACTAATCCTCACACATTTCTCATGGACATGAAAGCGACATTGACTTGTGTCTTGAGTTTTATTGAACATTCAGATAATGCAGACTCAATTTGTTCAATGTCTGTATAAATCCTTAATTTCCAGAGAACGATAGTGATGTTGAAACTTAAATCTATTGCACTTTGTATATACTTGTTTTGCTCTTGTATACCATTTTTTAATACCACAAAATGTTTTTTTGTTTTAATCATAACTGTGATATCATGTAAAATGTCCAGCTTCAAATGCAATAAGTCACTTATATGTAATTACTTCAGAAATTTACATTATTGTTACAAAAAAAAAACTGCCAGCTAGCTCTTTGCAACTCTCACATGTTCGCCCACTGAAGCTAAGCAGGGCGACCACATGGGAAAGCTAGGTCGCTGCTGGAAATGGTGTTAGTGAAGCCAGCAGAGTGTGCTCAACCTGACTAGATGAGACGATAAACCATCAAAAATACCAAGATGTCCTTCGAGTACATCTAGAAGAGTAGGACCTAGCCAAATTTGTCCATTGGCCTCTGTCCATCATGTCCTCCAACCATCCTCATATCATAATTGGCTTCATCACTCTGTCTTCTCTCCACTAGTGTCTGGTGTAATATGGCTGCTGTCGTGTCATCCAGGTGGCACACTGGTGGTGGATGAGGAGATTCCCCCCAATGTGTAAAGCACTTTGAGTGTCCAGAAAAGCGCTATATAAAAATGTAAGGAATTATTATTATTATTATTATCTTAACTCCAAGACATTAAAGCTTTATAAATGCTGCAAAAATGTAGTGTGGAAGCATTGAAAGTATCCAAGAAGATGCTAAATCATTACATGCAATGGCAGAGAGACTGTTTAGACTGCATGTCACTGATGACTGAAATCATACTGTATGATGACTGAAATCACCAAATGGCCTTAAACAAAAACTAAATGCACTACAGAATGTTACGTTTTCAAATACATGCATGTACACTCTTAAAAGAAAACAGCACTGGTGTAAGCTACATTTTTAATTTGCAAAGTATGTACTGTAATGTAACGTGTATTTATATAGCACATTTATTGTGTATGGTCATACACCCAAAGTTCTTCACAATCATGAGGGGGGGGGGGGGGGCTCTCCACACCACCACCAGTGTGCAGCTTCCACTTGGATGATGCAACAGCAGCCACAGGACAATGGCACTAGTGCACTGACCACACACTAGCTATTGGTGGAGAGACAGTGATACAGCCAATTTGGTGGATGGGGAGGACTGGGAGGTCATGATGCGTAAGCAGCCGATAGATGGAATTTGGCCAGGACACCGGGGTTACACCCCTACTCTTTACGAAAAGTGCCATGAGATTTTTAATGACCACAGAGAGTCAGAATCTTGGTTTAACGTCTCATCAGAAAGACTAACAATAAAAGTACAGCGTCCCCTTCACTATACTGGGGCATTAGGACTCACACAGACTGCATGTTGATGCCCCCTTCTGGCCTCACTAACACCACTTCCAACAGCCACCTAGTTTTTTTCCATGTGGTCTCCCATCCAGGTACTGACCAGGCTCAGCCCTGCTTAGCTTCAGTGAGTAACCGGCCTTGGGCTGCAGGGTGATATGGCTGTGGCAACATAAAGATATCAGGTGGAATCATTTTCACAGTGTAACACTACTCACTTCTCTGATTACATCTAAAAGGGCTACTTCAACTAGTATTTACAACAGATACTTTTACTTTACTTGCACTAATTTTTTTTTTGGCAAGTAATGATACTTTTACTTGAGGACGATTTTTCTGGACTCTTTCCACCACTGCTGTCTAGACTGAAAACCACCTGCAGCCACATGTACAAACCTTAAATTTTCATTATAAGAAGTGAAACAACCTTGATAGGCCACTTAGGCTTATAATCTCTGGCCTTGGAATGTCAAGGCAATAGAAGTGTTTGTCATGGCCATATCAAACCTCAGCAATGCCTGTTGGAGTACTTTGACTAAGTTGTACTATAATGGCCTAGATAGGACAGACAGACAGATAGGACACTGGAGAAGCAGGCCAAAATAAGCATGCATTTATCGCTCCTGACAGTCTGTCTGCAGATAGCGAATGACAGACGACAGGGCAGGCGCAGAAATATGGCTGAATGCACTGGTGACACCTTTCAGAGTCAGAAACCATTCTGGCCTGTCACTTCCATTACGCCTCCTGAGAAATGAGGGGTTATGGTGATGTTTGAGAGGACATGAAGTTCAGAAAAAGCCAGAAGAATTGGGATGTAGCAAAGATAGGAAGATGGAAACGTTGAGTTTAGTGCTTTTTGAGATGGTGGATTAGAGGTTAAAGGTCTGTAAATGATCTTTTTTGATTTTTAGATATCGGGCAGTGCAGTGGCGCAGAGGGTAGCACAATCGCCTCACAGCAAGGTCACTGGTTCGAGCCCCGGTTGGATCAGTTGGCATTTCAGTGCGGAGTTTGCATGTTCTCCCAGTGTTCACATGGACTTCCTCCGGGTGTTCTGGTTTCCCCCACAGTCCAAAGACATGTAAAAGTGTGTGTTAAATGTAAATGTTATAATATATTAATATTAAAATGTCAGTATAGTTTTGTAAACATCTGGTAGTATCATTGATGTAACATTGATGCACAGAAACAAAAAAGTGTACGTGTGTTCGTTTAACGAAAACTGAAAGAATTATGATGAATTTGCTCTTTTTATTCAGAAAATGGGAAGCAGAGATGAGGAATTTTATTCAGAATCAGAGTCACACAGTAAAGCGATCTCTTGAAAAGTGTATCGCCATATGCAAGTATCAGCTTGTCCAAGAAAACAGACCAAAGGTAGTTCAAAGGTGCTTAGGTACCAATTTGCTTCGGTCAGCTGTTTTTAACTGCTGAAACGAACTCAAAACGACTTTCAAATCAAAACCAGATTTTGTTCAAAACTCATTTCAAAGTGTTCTTTTATTTGGTTTAAGTAGATAGGGACCTTAAGCACGTGTTACATGAAAATTTATAATTATTTATCACATTTACTAGCAATTTTCTAAAGAATAATATATTATAGAATATTATAGAAAATTAAATAGAGCATTTTCACTGCAGTAATAATTAAACAATGAGAGCATTCTTATTTTATTTTTTATTAAATATTAAAAATCTCACTACACTAAAGATTATTGATAAAGTTATTTTTTGCAAACTACAATATATAAACTTTTCCAATGATTTGTGCGTGAAATATTATCCAAATATTTTAATAATGAGACTTACCCAAACTTCCTTCTGGAAGAAAAGCCCAATCTTTTCATCTCGAAATAACAGAACCAGCATCAAAGTTCATCACCAAAAATACAGTTGTGTTCAGTTGGAAAAAAAAACGAGTGTGTCTTACATAACAGTTCTCTAAAGATAGTGAAATCTACGTGTCTATTTTTATCTCATTTCCGGATGCCCTAAACAAAGGAAGCAATCTAATTGCATTAAAGCTATTTTTACAGATTGGCTATGTGAAAATTTACATAGAACAAAATTGTGGTTTGAAAGAAACATTAAGGTCATGAAGCAATTTAGTAGAAAAATCTATTTATCTAATGTCTACATCAGCCTCAAAAAAGGAGAAAAATGCTCACAAAAAAAAACCTGAGGAATGAATAAAATATTTTTCTGGAAGTCATCTCGGCAAGCATCTTGGCCAAAACTCACAAAACATCTGGCCACAGCACATTCATCAATCTTGCTACTACCGATTAACTGCAGTAATTAACCGAAACTCTCTCTGAACCATGAATGACATTGTGTCTGGGTTTCCTCCATTTATTCACTTCTCATACACTTCAAACCGAATGGCCCAGTTCAGTGTCCATTTCCCAGCTGTGTGAATAAGTCTGGCTCTGTTCCGGGGTGGAGCATGTTACCCATTGGTCTGGACTCAAATGAGCAACAATAGGGCATTATTTAGCCTGGCCACAGTCAGAGGAGTGGCACCACTTAGATCAGTTCTCCTCCGTGCTGCACACACTCTTACGCAGATTTACTGTAATTACAGAGTGTGTAAAAACCAGGCAACTATTGACTAAGCACACTCTGCTCCAGCGGCCACAAATGCTCAGCAGTAATCACAGCCACATCCGCTGGAGGAAAAAGCCAGACTGATTCAATAAGACGAGTGGATTGACAAAAGTGCAAAGTCTAGGGATACAAGTTAAGATATTGCACAGCAAAAATGTCCTCAATGGGGGCTATGTGAAACACTGTTTCTGTTCCAAAAGCATTTAAAGGGATAGTACACCAGGAAATAAAATCTCTTGTCATTATATAATCTGCCAATGTGTTTAAGAGATGGCTTGATAGGGCTAATTTTTTATTTACACATTAAAAATATGTGCTTTGTATTAAGCTAAAAGTTTCTTAAAAGCAACTTTCTAAAGTCCTTTTTACACACATACACTGTACTTTACATTTACTTTTATTTTAACGCTACGGGTTTACCCACTTTTTAAAGTGAAAATAATCACTTTAAAAGCAACGAAATTACCCTTTTTTTAAGGGTGCCTTATAATAAAAATCTAGGTATACCAAGGCATAGTAGAATTATAAAAGATCAGTATATGGAAATGGACATACTGTACGCCTCAGTGACCACTGTTTCCTCCTTTTCATCAAAATTCCACGAATGTAAAACCCCGGTGGACAACGGGCCAATCAGAAGACAAAATAAACTGTGACGAGACCCACGGGCCACGCCCTCCGCATTCCGCATTCTAGTGAGACAACAATGATAATTTTCCTCCCTTAGTTATTTTTAAGCGTACATTTCACTTACTATGTATGTGGGACTTTTATTTTGAAAATGCGAGCGCCAATTTGTTTGTTGCTGGACAAAGACAGCACAAGATACGTTCAAACTGGCCTCAGGACGAAAAATGCAGGATTTACAGATTATACATTTATTCACCTCCACTACGAAGAAGTATAAGGTATGTTTTATTGGATCCTTTGTTAATTTTTAATGTTTAATGTGAACTTTGATGCTCATGCTTCAACAAACAAGCATAGACTGTTGAATCGTTCAAAACTGCTGTTTTCTTTAACTATAGCTTCAAAATACAACGTGATACTTCTCTATCGCTCTCTTTTGTCAAGTTTAATTATTATTTATCCTGTATTAACCCTTATTGACATCTCGTGCAAAATAGGTTAACGTTACTCTCTCTGATTGGGTTTATATTTGTCTGTGTTCAGCGTATATTATGCAGTGCATGTGTGAGAGCTGCACGTCAGAGCGGAGTTCATTAATATTCACGACACAATCCATACAGTATATGGTCATTCATGGACCTTCTGATTCTATAGGTATTTTATGGAGTAATAAATGAGCTTATAAAACCGTTTGTGGATATTTTTGAAACTTACCGAAGCCATTAACCTACTATGTAGATATCAGAGAACAATTTAACTTATTAAACCAATGCAGTATATGGCACCTTTAAGTCAACTAATCACTTTTTACAGTGTGGATAAATGTTTAATGCAAAACTTTTGTGCAATAAATGAATCATTTGGAATGGACATAATGCTCCTCTTCATACTGACCTAAACATTTTTTTTATGGAGTGTTCAGTATTGGCCAACTAATAAGATTAATATATTCTATCAAACTAACCTATACATCCCCAGGGGTATAACGCATGTCTTATGAAGTGAATCAATGTGTTTTTGTAGCAGAAATATTTCAAATTTTTAAATAAACCTACATATAGACAAGGTAAAATACTTCATGCAAAACACCAGCTCAGACATTCTGCAAAGCATCTTCTTTTAGTGTTTTACAGAAGAATGTGAGTTGACTTGAGTAAAAGTCTGTGTGAACCGGAAGTTGCTTTTATTTCAGAATGTTGATTTGACTTCCAACTGAAACAGAATATTGAGTAGGGGGCAGGGCTTTCTTTTTGATCATCATTCTCTCATCATTCGCAAATGGTCAAATTTGATTGAAGATTACCAAACAAATCATTTTTTTCAGTAGATTACCTTATGGATTCTCTAGCAATGATTATTTGTTCATCTAAAGAATAACAGTGTGCGCTAGTAAAATAAACATTGCAAATTTTGAGTCCTTTAGCAAGCCTGTAGAAAACACGTGGAATTGGCCGTAGCATCTGACGTTGTGCTTGTGTTTGTGTTGTGCTGATGTCTCGGCTGGCTGTGTTATTGGGGAGGTGGACTGCTCTCTGGAGATCTCCACCGCAGCTGCTCAGGAATGTGAGCTGTTCTGCTTATCTCCAGCTCTTCTGAGGACGGCTTATGTTCTGCTATAAGCCATCGCTCCCAGTCCGCTCAGCAAACAAATACACCCTTCCTCTGTATGGATTCACTTTATATATTTTGGATTGGCCCTCTAAGACCATCAAACAATTCAAATGGGCCGCACGTTTACAGAGTGGAAACAGAACAACAGAGCGAGGCAGGTCCAGGCCTGGTGAGACCTCCAAGAGGCATTGTAAATTATTAAAGATCATCTTTAAAATGGTTGTTTCTGGGTAACTACACACAGCATGGTGGCTCTGTCCGCTGCCAGGAATCTTGCGCTGAAAAAGTGGGCTAACAGAATGCTTACCAGGACTGATCTTATTTTCAGCCATGAGGAATTTAAGACACATCCCAGCAACATCAATCTCCCTGAGGAATGTTGAATGCCGCCCAGCTCTTGGGCAGTGGTGGGGGTATCTTTCTTGGGTCACGAACTGAGATGTACTTACGGGTTTGTGAAACCTGAAAAATGTCTTCATTTCGGCTCTTTGTGTACACGAGATAACAAGCTCACTAATGGAATGTTTGAGCACATTTAATGATGTTCCGTGTGGTTTTATGTGCTGGAGCTCACAGGACAAGCCACGCTGTCCTTTGGGAAGGTTTTGTGTGTAAATGACACCCCCCTTATCCCCTCCTGCTCTTGCACAATTTCACAAAGAGGCATCATTACTCCTGATGTAGATCCTCTAAATGGCAAAAATCCCAGCAAGATTCACGTCGAGGCTAAGGCAGCTTTTCACTGATGAAATATGACTGGGTTTTCGCTTGAGAAACATTGACATTGAGCAAACATAACTTGTCCTTTGACAAAGCTCTTACATAGGTGCTACAAAACACTGAGATAGAAGAGCTGAAATGTCTCCATTCATCAAATCCTGACTATCGCTGTGGCTAAAACCTATCAATGTAAAGTTTACAATTATGTACGTAGGGTAAAAATGTCAAAAAAAGTGAGTAAAAGATACATACACTTATTAGGTACACCTTTCTAGTACCGGGTTAGACCCACTTTAAACCAGTCTGGCTATTCTCCTCTGGTTTATAGCCACATTCGTGCCCACAAAACTGTCACTCACTGGACATTTTCGCTTTTTTTGGAACATTCTCTGTAAACCCTAGAGATGGTTGTGCGTGAAAATCCCAGTAGATCAGCAGTTTCTGAAATACTCAGACCAGCCCGTTTGGCACCAACAACCTTGCCACGTTCAAAGTCACTTAAATCACCTTTCTTCCCCATTCTGATGCTCGGTTTAACTGCAACACATTGTCTTGACAATGTTTAAATGCCTAAATGCATTGAGTTGCTGCCATGTGTGTTAACAAGCAGTTGGACAGGTGTACCTAATAAAGTTGCCGGTTAGTGTATTTTTTCATATGATAAATACACTAAATAGTCTTGAACATATAATCTAGAACAAGTACATAATTACAAATAACATACATTTTGATGCAGTTTTTCTGCATTCACGAAAAAGAAACAAAAAAAGGTATTTATTAATGCTATTTATTCAAATATACCCACATATAATTAAATAATTTTAATTCATTTAGGATGTACTGTAAAATGCTCAAAATAATACAAATTTATTTTCAAAATAAAAAGTACAAAATGTAAAGCCTTGCAAACAAACTTAGAGCCTATGTTTTGTTGCTAAAAAGTGCTAGTTTTGTGGTGAACAATTCATTTGTGCATATTATTAAGAAATTGTCAGATTACGTAAATATTAGACATATATACATTAACATATTTAACCATGACTCCAACTGAAATGGTGAAGAGAAGGTTGTCTGTTAGGCTGTAATAACTTCCCCCAAACCCTTTTCCCCCATCTTTCTGAATGAAATGCCTACTTTAATACATCCATTCAGCTCGCAGTAGAAAAAACAAGCCATGCCCACTGTTTTCTCATTTAATATTCAGTTTTTCTAGTAACCGCGTCACGATACAAAAAAAGGTCACATTGTCCGGTTCATATGGACTTTAAAGACAAGTTGAATGTTTTTAAATATGACATTTTTGTCCTTAATAAAAACTGCTAAAACCTATATACTCATATCATAGAGATCCACCCTTTAAAACAATGTCTACATGAAGATTATGGTGAGTTCGTCAAGAAGGAATTCATGATGCCTGTGACTAAACTGTGGTAAAGCTGCATTGCATAGACAGATCTCTGGCCTGAGATGTAGTGTGTTTTTTTATGGAGGGGCAAAAGCATCAGCCTTCAACAATAAAGCAATGCAGACTTCCTGTCCATGAACTCTCCGCAGCCTTCAAGCAAAAGCAGTGTTTGTGTCCAATCACAATATGAGCAGGGCCGCATATACCCATAACAGCGAGTCTTGTGATTTTGGCAGACTTACTGAAAATGGAGCCATTCCATTTTCTCTTTTTTTGTGCATTAATGTGCTAGTCTAACTCAAATTAAAGCCAGTTTTACTTTAGAAGTTTCTCATAAATGCTAGTGGAAGGAAATTGCATCCCATCATAAATCATGTGACTTAATCGCTAATCTCAAATCACAAAATTTATCAAGATCCATTGCAGCCAACTCAATACAACCCCTTGACATTCAAGCCATACGATTTTTGACACTAATTTACGGTTGGTACTGTCAAAACCCATATCTATGAGGCGCCATGTATGATTTAAATCAAACTTAGCTTAATAACACATACATAAAACCCGTGCATATACACCTATTTACTTCCTTTCAAACTGAAACGACTTCCTTTTACACTGAGAATTCATGCACACACACATATGAAATCACTTGCATATATGTATATACACAGCTAATTGTATTTATGTTTGCAAATTTTATTTTGAATGATTGCACGAGTGTTATGTGGGTGTTTATGTATGCATCGTGTTTATGCTCTTATTCATATGCTCGTTTATGGGTGCATATGCAGAGTTTAAATTTCTATGTATATGCGAGTGTGTATAGGTGTGTATAGGAGTTTATATGTATGTTTATGTGTTAATGTGGGTGTATGCATGCATCAAGTTTATATGTATATACGCATGTTTCATATATATTGTTTTGAACATCCAATAGTAAAGATTAGGGGTGT
>CAIGQZ010032903.1:7478405-7494377 GCA_903798205.1 Danio tinwini | reverse complement strand
ACACACACACACACACACACACACACACACACACACACACACACTCACTCACTCTCCCATTCACACATACATTCATGCACTCTGGCCAGTTTAGTTTATCAAATTCACCTATCCCACATGTCTTTACACTCATTTAGACTGTAAAAAAATATCTGTTAATTAACAGTTTCCGTAATTAATTTTTCTGTTTATTTATGGTTGTGAATTGCATTATGAGACCTTAATCTCTGTTGTCAAGTTCGGATGTTAAAAATTCAACTCTACAGTTGAACAAAGTGACTTTGATTGACATTTCAGTAGTCTGCAATAATATAATGTATTAGAAATATTATAGAGAGAAATAAGATAAACAGAAAATAAAATAAAATAACAGAAAACGTACTGGCAACTTTTTAACTTTTCAAGGTTCAAGATCAAGGACCCATAATGCAATTGAAATGCATAAATAAATGTGGAAAAACAAAAGATCAAAAAAACATGAATCACAAAATACAGGAAACTGTTAATTTATGGATATGTTTTACAGTGTGAAGCAAGCACCTTGAGGAAACCCACACAAACAATGGAAGAACAGCAACCTTCTTGCTGTGAGGCGACAGCGCTATATATTGAGCAACTCTGCCACCCCTCAACTAGAATTACTAAAACTGAAACTAAATAAACTAAAACTAAATGTGTTCACAAAATAAAAAAGAAACTGAAACTAACAAAACTATTAATGAAACAAACTAAAGCTAAACTAAAATGTACAGCAAGTTAAAAAATTAGCACTAAAATAAAACCTCATTTATATTCAGATTTCAGTCAAGCCATACCAGAGATTTTTAGATGCAAACTGAGACCCATCTGTAGGATTTTTACACTTATTTAAATAAACTTCACTAACAGAGCAATCACAACACAGATCATCATTGTGGCCAGTGTTGGGCAATAACTATATTTTTAAATATAGTAACTCTGTTATCGTTACAATACGATGCGTTTGTCCATTACTTGGTAAATTTAATAATTTGGCTGCAGTCTAGCCGGTGACGCAATGATGCAGTAGGTAGTGCTGTCGCCTCACAGCAAAAAGGTCGCTGGTTCGAGACCTAACTGGGTCAGTTGGCGTTTCTGTGTGAAGTTTGCATGTTCTTCCTGCGTTCACGTGGGTTTCCTCCGGGTGCTCCGGTTTCCCCCACAGTCCAAAGACATGCGGTACAGGTAAATTGGGTAGGCTAAACTGTCCGTAGTGTATGAGTGTGAATGAGTGTGCATGGATGTTTCCCAGAGATCGGTTGGGGCCTGAAGGGCATCCGATGCGTAAAACAAATGCTGGATAAGTTGGCGGTTCATTCCGCTGTGGCGACCCCAGATTAATAAAGAGACTAAGCCGGAAAAAAAAATGAACGAATGAATGAATGCAGTCTAGCCGACATCTTCCTGTTTACAGCGGCGACACATTGTGGGATTGGTGGATGCCAACCAACCACCGTAAAGAAGACGCGTCTTGTACGAGACGTCAGACTGGAAAAAGTCAAGCGAAAGCAGGGCGAGGTATGCCGAATGTGCGTGCGAGAGAAACTGAATGTGCATGAGGTAGGCCAACTGTGCATGTGCGATAGACCAAGAGATATTAATGTTACTGTTATTAATTACTATTACTAATACTACTGTGTCTGCTGTTTCAAACAAATAAGCATGCATTTGTTATCTGTATAACAACATTGATTAGTTTAGACACAGTAACACATTTCTGTTATATTTCAGAACATGTTCGTTAAATGTATATTGTTGTATTGCTCAGAAAAAATGCTTTATTTTTTATTGTTAATATAATTTTATAGCTGTTATACAACAGCAGATTTTGCACTTTGAATATACACAGCTTACTTTCCATAAGTTGTTGACATACCACGTTTAATTTCTGGTTAGTTTAAAAATTGCTTATCGATTTTATTTTTGAGCAGCTCTTGTGTTTTTGTTTTGTTTAAAATGCATAACATTTATGGTTGTCTATAATAGCAGTTTTTTTGTGCTGAGTTTCTCCAAATTGACTCTGAATGATAATTCAGATGACTTTCATATATTTATTTCATAAGTTTTGTGTTTGTAGTATATTGTTGCTAGTTTTCATACTCAAGTGGTGAAAAAACATGTTTAAGGGTTGAATAAAACAACTTTTATGCAGCTGAAGAAACTTTAGTTTTTGCTTTTTTTGTTTCTGAATATATTATTCAGCTGGTTTATCACCTTGTGATATTTTTTATTTTTGTGCTGCTGGTCTGACTTAAATAAATTAAAGTTTAAAAATGACTTTTTATTTAAGTTTGTCTTGTGTTTTAGTTGTGAGAATGCAAATTAATTAAAACTGAAGCTGATCAACAGTGTATTTTCCATGCAACACTGAAGTGACGTTATACAGTAAGGGCATTAATGGGAGCATTAAAAATGTTCTTTGGAAAAATAACTCAAAAATTATTTTTAACAGTAAAGCATTACTTTTTGGTGTAAGTAATCTATAAAGTAATTGAGTTACTTTTTGAATGAAGTAACTAGTAACTGTGACTAGTTACTATTTTTCAGTAACTAGCACAACACTGATTGTGGCCATCGTCAATTCTAAAATCTGATCTCACTTTTTTAAAATTCTTTGCCTTCCTGCTTTATAGATCTTACGATTGCCCTTAAAGTCGCTCAAACAACTCAATACTAAACCACTAAATAAATCAAATTATTATTATTAAGTTTTAATATGTTTAAATGTCTGATAGGGCTTTTTACGATACTGTGTTTGCCAGTCTGAAATGTAGTTTCATCAGTAGTAAATTGTATCTTTGGATGACCTTAAACAAGAGCGGCTGTGTTTAATTACAGTAGCAAGGGCTGATGATGTAAACCCACTTGTGAAGAGGAAACAAAAAGGCAGGGGGGCGGAGCTCTGTCACCAGATGAGCTCATCACATGAGAGACATAGACATAAACTGATTTACAGATTACAGACGTCTGTTCTTAACCTTTAAATTTAGCATGACTTGAGTAAAGGGTCAGGCCTAAAAAGGAAGAAAAGTATATTTTTACATCTATTTTTATCTGTTTATAGACTAAGAAGCAAAAACCATGCATGAAGAGAAATTTGTGCCATTTCCTCATTGCCTATCCTTATCCTCCATCCTGCTCCACTGACCTAGATCTTCAGGACTCTGAACAAGGCTTAAAAATTCATAAAGATCCAGAGGTACAGTGACAGGGATATGCATGTGAATCGCTTCGCTCCAGTGCACAGTCAGAGCGATTAAAGTTTGAGAGACTCCTGTGCACAGCTTCTGAACTCATTAAAGTCCTGTGGCAACGTTCATGCTGAGATGAGATGCACATAAATAAGTCAAGCTTCCTCTGCTTTTCTGCACTCAGCAGGTTTAATTAAGCTCTCCCAGTGTCTAGCTTTAATAGCTAAGCCAATGATTTCCATCTAACTGACACTAGAATATGACTGCATTTCCCGTACCTTCATGGCCATCAGTTGGTAGAAGTTGTACGCTTCATTCCAGGAAACATGCATACTAGTAAAATGCGGAGCTTGGTTAGCAAGTATATTATTTAAAGACACCCTATGTAAATTTAGCAGTTTGCCATAGTTTGATGACGCTGTAACTGAGCTGTCATCTTCATTACATCCTGTGGAATTCCTGCAGAACTTATGCAATGAGATAACGTATTAAATATGTATTATCATGGTAGCATAGTAAAGCTAAAAGCAAAACTGCTGAAGTTATTGCTGATGAGAGACAAGCGTGACACAGTAAAGCTTTTATTATGCCACAGTCAACCACTTTTCTGTCGTGATCGTGGGAAAGAATCGTCGCAGATTTATCAAACTAAATACATTTTAAGGTTATAATCTGTGCAGTCTAAAATTAAACTCAGCGACTCTGGAATGGATTTGAACATTCGTCAAATCATTTGGGATAATGTAAGCACATACTTTTTAATAAGTTTATAAGTTTTAAATTTTAATAAAAACTAATCTTACATACGGGGACATGGTGACTCAGTGGTTAGCACTGTCGCCTCACAGCAAGAAGGTCGCAGGTTCGAGTCGTGGCTGGGCCCGTTGGCATTTCTGTGTGGAGTTTATTATTCTCTCTGTGTTGCCGTGGGTTTCATCTGATGCTCCGGTTTCGCCCATAGTCTAAAGACATGCGCTATAGGTGAATTGAATAAACTAAATTGGCCGTAGTGTATGAGTGTGAATGAGAGTGCGTAAAACAGAGTCCGCTGCGTAAAACATGTGCTGGATAAGTTGGTGGTTCATTTCGCTATGTGGTAACCCCTGATAAATAAAGGGACTAAGCTGAAGGAAAATGAATGAATGAATCAAATCTTACATATTTGCCTTTAATCTATTTATCATTGTATGAATACATAGTTCTGTTCATTAACTGTTTGTACAGAACCGTACATAATATTTTATGCTTTTATGATTTAATAAAAAATACAGAGAAACAATATCATTGTGAAATATTATTATATATTTTTAAAATGTTTAAAATTTTGGAAATACATATTTTCTTATTTTTAAACATTTTAAATGTTTTTAATGTAATTTTTATACAAATATGTTGTTTCAACAGCTGTTACTCCAGTTTTCAATGTTACAATATGCTTCAGAAGCTATTTTCATATGCTATTTCTGTGCTTATATTTTAATAACATCCATAATGAAATAGATGTGTAAAGTTTTAAGCATTCTTTGAGGAAATTAAAATGCAAAAGTACAGCATTTATCTAAAAAGTTTTAAGAACAGGTGGTCTATTCCGCTGTTGTGACGCCTGATAAATAACTAAGCTGAAGGAAAATGAATGAATGAATGAATGAGTTTTACAAACATTTATGACCCTCTTGATTAGATTAATGCAGCCTTGTCGAATTAAAACATTTATTTAATTGACCAAAAATGGTGTTAAGGCGGTACGGTGGCTCAGCGGTTAGCACTGTCGCCTCACACCAAGAAGGTAGCTGGTTCTGGGTCAGTTGGCATTTCTGTGTGGACTTTGCATGTTCTCCCCATGTTCGTGTGGGTTTCCTCCAAGTACTCCAGTTTCCCCCACAGTCCAAAGACATGCGCTATAAGTGAATTAAATCAAATAAATTGTCCGTAGTGTATAAGCGTGTGTGTGAATGAGCATGTATGGGTGTTTCCCAATACTGGGTAGCGGCTGGAAGGGTATCAGCTACATAAAACATATGCTGGAAAAGTGAGCATTTCTTTCCGCTATGGGGACCTCTGAAATAGAGGCTAAGCCGAAGGGAAATGAATGAATGAATGAAAATAGTGTAAAGATAAATAAATGTATAATATATATATATACACTATTTATTTAATTTATTTAGAAACATTTATTTATTTATTATTATTTATTTGAATAATATATTTTCCTCAAATATTACAATGAAACAATATTATTATCCACTCCAAACATCCATCAGTTTTAGGCTGCCAACTATGGAGTTCATCCATGAACTATCACCACTGTGCCTTCAAGCAGTGCACTTACTCCAGGTAAACAATAGATTCTGTGTTTTATGAGAACACCCATTGCCAACTACCCATAGAGCTGTGTGGTGCTTCCCATGAACAGTAAGAGTATCCAGATGGCACAGGTTGTCAGGAAATGTATTGTGATTACACTCACCAGCTGAAACTCACTCCGTCGACCGTAGGCTTCCTGGATGCCACTATCATTCCAGAGTGCCTGCAGGGCTGGGACGTACAGCTGAAAGGTGCAGGGTTCGACGGCCATGCCTGCTTTGTTTTCGAAGGACATAACAAACATGCCATGCTTTTCGTTTTCAGAGTTCTGCCAGGAAACACCAAGTTTGTCTCGGGCATCCACCAGTACCCGCATGCCCTTTAAGAAAAGATAGGAAAGAGGCAGAGTGGTTAATATCCTAATGTTTGTTTGTGTATAACTAAAGAAGGGTGTGTCCACTACAGCTGAGCTTCTATAAAAGGTGAGACAAAGCAATTATTTTGGGAGACAAAACAAAGATAAGAGCAATGTCTTCACCTGAAGCAAACTTTAAACAAGCTCAAACTTCTGTCTCAGTAAATTCTTCGTAGTCAGCTTCAAACTTGTTTCAAAGTTATGTGTAAAGGCACAGAATATGATTGTAAATATGTTTATTCAAAACAAACAAAGGCGTATTTTGATGATGCTGTGACTGAGTGTGGAATCATGGGAGTTGTCATCTTCATTACATCCTACTGAACAGAAATCATGTTCATGGATGAGCTAAAGTATTAAAAATGTATTATCATGGTAATATATGGAAAAGTAAGACCAAGAAACCAAATTTCAACCAAGAAAATCGAATTTCTGAGATGAAAGACAAGCATGACGTAGCATGAAAGCAGTAAAGTTTTTAATTATGTGACCACTTTATTATGTGTGTGGTTGGGGTGGTGTTGTCGCAGGCAAAAGTGAAAAGGGGGGTTAGGGGTGGTTGGTGGAGCGGGGATGTTGTCTCCATGCCGACCCTAAGATGCCACCCTGGGTGATCACCCACATTGCCCATGCCTAAATCCGCCACTGTCACCTTTCATCAAAGTTGTCTAACAGTAATTGAACAACAACCATTCTTGTCTTAGGACAATTTTGTTCAATTACTTTGATCCACTTTAAATGTTGACTACTGTATTTTAGGGTTCTTTTATATTGCAATGTAATAAAATGCACCACATAATAAAATATCTTTGATGTTTCCCCGTTTTCTATATATCCAAAGCAAAAATTGAGGTTTTGCAACATTGCTAGTTAAAATAACTTATTTCTCAGGATTTGAACATTCTTCAAATCATTTGAAATAATTTATGTACATAATTCGGCAAAATATATAACACTGTTCTTTTTGGATAATTTGATGAACAGATGGGGTGTTTTTTTTTTGTCAGTTGAACATTGAATTATTTTTTTAGCTGAAACTGTTTACCTTGTGGATTCATAATATGCAAGTTAATGGCAACCAGACTTTGAAAGGTAATCAATACATATACAAGCAAACAAAATTAATATCCATGGCTCCTGAAGCAATGCGTTTGGTCTGTGAAAAAAAAACCATCGTCAAAAAAATTTTACCAAAGAAAACATCTAAAATGGCCTGAGTGTGAGAAGTATAAGAGCAAATAAAAATTGAGGGGCAAACTACTCCATTATCTTAAAAAATGATTAGTCCATGAAAAAAGTCTTTCGAAAACATACATGAGTCTAAACCATAGGTGTCAAATTCAGTTCTTGGAGGGCCGCAGCTCTGCACAGTTTAGCTTCAACCCTTATTAAACACACCTAATTAAACTAATTGATTCTTTCAGGCTTGTTTGAAATACAGGTAAGTGTGTTGAACTAAGGTTGGAGCTAAACTGTGCAGGACTGCGGCTTCCAGGAACTGAATTTGACACCCTGGTCTAAACCATTAAATGCTAATATAATTTTGTAACATCCAGCCATTATGAACAACAATGTGAAGTTACACCATCATAACATTAGCTAATCATATCAGAAGCTATTACCTTTAGAACTCTCAAGGTCAGCATTAATATATGAATATGCAGTAGTCAACATTTGAAGTGGAAAGATTTTTAAAATCATCCTATGACAGGAATGAGTGTTGATCAACAGATTTAGTACAATATTTAGGTTTTGATCCACTTCAAATGTTGACTATCGTTGCATGTTAAGGTGTGTTAACATGATTTTAATTTGGCTGAGCAGCTGTAAATACAAACATTTACATGTCGTCAATGTGACAGATTATTCATGAAGATGTTCTAATCCCTTGTCCCATCCCATTGTAAGGATTTCCGGCCCAACCAATAAGGTTTGTGCTTTTAGTCACATACCCAGAGCTACTGCTGTTACATAAAATATCACTGTCAGTTGAAACAACTTGGAGACAAATCTAAAGTGTGCTTGTACTGCGTTTGGGAGAAGCTCAGACTGCTGCCGCTCAGCCATGACATGTATATCCAAAAGAGAAGATTTGTGCCTATGCCTGAAACACTTCACTTTGAAGCCAAAAACGAAAACATCTCCAGAAAATGCACTGAAACTAAACTTCCGTGATGAAAACACTAAACCCTGAACTGAGCCTTTGGCAAATTTCAGGAGGGCTGGGCTCTGTGGAAGAGCAGAAGTATCATGAGACGCTTTGTAAATGTAACATAAGGCCATTGGCTATTATTGATTAAGACTGCAGTTTCAACCGAGGCTGAATCTTGCTTCTACAGCACATTTCACCCTTCTTTAGTTGCACTTGAAATAACATCCTGAAGTTCAGAATCCCAGAAGGAGGGTCCTGGTCCTCTTGTACTCTGCAGGGACATGTATGAATCATAAAAACTAGCACTTAAACATGCCCTGGGCAGGAGTATGCTATAGTAATTAGAGCTCACAGCCAGATTTAGTCTCAGAAGAAGATAAAGGGTCCCTCAGGCACAGGTGCTTTGTGAGAATTGACCTAGTAACCCGGACAAGTCAGTTTAAAGCCATTCCATCACGGCAGGTCAATGGGTTAAGCGTAAAGGCAATGAAGACTGCTATTCTGTCTGCATGTGCAAGGGATTTGTATATCAACTTGAGAAACATGCACGGCAAACCAATAAAACAGCGGGAAAGCGAGAGGAAATGAACGTGGTACAGTCCTGTTAGTCTGCTTGTCTCCACTCAGTCCAGAGATTCCACCTCCTCCCAAATTCCAAGATTTCCAAAGCTATCAAACAGTTCACAAATGTAAACAGTTGTTCGTGCTTAAGGCCTCCCTGCTGCTTCTGGTTCACGCTCTTAATAGTGTGCTTTGCTCCAGTGTAGTCAGGGTACTTTCCTAGGGGCCAAACTCAGTCACACTTCAACCCCCCCAATACCATCCCATCCATCTCTGACCTTTCACCCACTTCTAGCCAACACTATCTGGAAAGCTTTGTAATATCCTCTTGTCCTCCTTGGCTGGATCTGCTGCCAAAGTTAGGGCAAGAGAGAGAGAGAGAGACGAGGCAACTTTATCACAGCAGAGAGGTCAGTTGCAGGGCTTCCAATCTCTTCCTGAGTTGTGGCAAAGTCCCAAAAATAGCTCTGAAAACCACCAAAACCTCACCTCACTATGAGCAATACTCCTAGCGTTTCTGAAAAGCCTCCCGTAAAACAAGCTCTTTGGGTTTGTTTTGAATGGCGTCTTCCAAAGAGGTTTGTGTTTTAAGTCTTTAGCAAAAAGCCACAAACTTTTCTGTGAGATTTTGAAGTCTACATCAGACAATTTGTGATACTCCCTTTGTTGTTTGTTGAAAAGGAGGAGTGGGGGATTTCCTGAATGTTCAATCAACAGAGAGCAAATCTGAAATTCAGGGATCTTAGCTTGTCTCGAGAGACACGGCTGACAACGAATCTCTACTGGCTCTCATCTGACATGCATTAGACAGACCCTGCGTGTCAGGCGTAGTAATTGCTCCAGTGGTGGTAATGGCAGTGCTGTGATTTCGCAGCATAAGCAAATGTGGGTAGCAGTCCAGGCACCCGCTCACGGGTTCCCCACCGCTAAGCAACCACAGCTAAATCAGCAACAACTCCTTCGCCATAAACAAGCCGCCTGTGAAGGAGCCTCCCAAGACTCCGGGTCACAGAAGAACTCACCGCATTATCATGCAGGAAGATGGGCTTGATATATGCTTGCTCCCTGTGTCACCCTTCAGCCACTTCCTGTACCTCCCCCGCAAACATCTTGCAAGCAGGATGCATGAGTTTCGGGATTTCTGTGTGGTACAATTCCTTGGTAACCTGCTACTTTATCCACACTCTTATTAGAATGACAGAGCAAAACACATTCTGGCTGAATACCACAACTATTTTCTCAAGGATGTAGTAAACAGAGGAAATGCTTCACTGCCTGTGGTGTCCTGTTGCACAAGTGAGCGTTTCAACAGGGAAACTTAGGGCCCGTTTACACTAATACGTTTTAGTTTTAAAACGCATAAGTTTTGCTACGGTTACGCCATTCGTCTACGCTGGAGTTTTCGAGCCCCGAAAACAGAGCGTTTTGGAAACGCTGGACAGGCCGTTTTCATTCTAAAACGCTGCTGCTCCGTCTCAGTGTAGATGGGGGAAAACGGAGACATCTGAAAACAGAGGCGGGGCTGCAGACACTGCATATCTGATTGGGGCTTTTCCTCAATATTAAGTAGCCTTCACACAGTTCAGTGACAGTCCTGCATCCTCTCCTTGTAAGTTCAGACTTCGCAAGTTTGATATGGAAAACAAACTTCCGAGTGTGTACATGGTACTTTAAAAAGTCATTCACATCACCCTAGCTATGCTGTTTCACTTTCTTAACAATAAAAGAAAACATGACATAAGGAACTGTCTATTTTTATTTTGATATTAGCAACTTAACAAACATCAAAAAATTTGAGGCGTCGTGTAGCTGCATAATATAAGCGTCATCTTCATGCATATTTATAACAAAACGGAGCCTATAACATTACTGCCTCCTTTCATTTTCATTGAAAATACGAAACATACCCTCTCTTTCATTGAATATCAGTTTTAATAAATAATAAAGGCCAATATAAAAATATAACGCACAATAAGTTTATACAATACAGAAAATAAAGGCAAGCAATTAGTCAGATGTGGTGTCCGCGGTTACATTAATTAGGATATTAACCTAACTTATCTGCGCTCAGCCAAAACACGTTACCTGAGAATAAGTAATAGATTCAAAAGACCAAAGACAGGGAATATGTCGTTAGATATAGACAGCAAGATGAATTAAATATCACGTTTAACAAATATAGTGAGATTAGATCCAGCGGGAGATCCGTGATAAACAGTCCGACGTGCACAGCTCTCATATAGGTATGTGCTCAACGCACGCTGCAGCGCATGCCAGAAAGTGTGTGTGTGGTCACGTGATGTGCGTCTTCACCATTTTAGTGTAGACAGAGAGCTGTTCAGAAACGCTGGGTGAAACGATAGTGTGGACGCGGATCGTTTTCATTCTAAAACGTAGTTTTAAAACTAAAACATACTAGTGTAAACGGGGCCTTAGTCTTGAAGGTTCATAGTGGTGAGTGAGGGGTACGAGAGGCCAAACAGAGGTTAGATCTTATCATGTCCTGACTTGCCATGTCAGTCTCAGGTCAGTCTTTAGATCACTCTCCGATCAAAGATACCTTTCTAAACATAAAGAGTTAACTGAAAAAGAGTAGATAGATAGCTACTGATCGAAGAAGTAATAAATTCCCAGACATAAATTACTCAACTTTCTCAATGTGGGTTATCAACAAGGCAGAAATCTTATCTGGACATAAACATGTTAAGCTTTAAAAGTGCATCAGCTTACATATAGTGTGAAAAACCATGGGGTGAGACTTTATTCATCTAGTTATGGATTGCATCATTGAACCAACTAATCAAATCTTGTACAAAGTCCCCAGGGACAGCACTATAGGATTTAATTGAATTTAGATTAAAGGTTGTCTTTAAAATTCAACAATGTTTGTAAAAACATTTACACCCTCCGCAGATCATTTCCACAAGCTGTCTTAATCCCCAAAAGGCATTACTGGAAGGATCTGGAAGATGTTGAGAGCAATATTTCCTGGACCTTTGCCACTGTAAAGTGGCTGAAACGAAGATAATGTTATCTTTAAAATAACCAATAATTTAATCAGCACGTAGGCTGAGATTTGCTCACGCGACTGTTAACCTCTGGGATTGTTTGTTCTGCTTTTTTTTTCCACCCCTGAGGAAAAATATGGGTTGGGGTTACTCCAAATTGGTATCGGTGAAAAAACATAAGCAACACTGTCATCATCCTAAACCTTCAGAGGGATGGGCTGAACAGCAGGGTGATGACAAACGGTCAAAGGGGAGATGATGGCACGAATGAATCGCCATTGTTTGCAGCATTCGCTGTCTGTGCACTGAGGAGAGGCATTTCCTCTGGCTCTGTGGACTGTGCGATACCAAGTGCCCGTAGAGACCACCATTGTGGAGCTATTCCAGACTGACCTTGACTTCACTGCTGACAAACATGGTCCCCAGTAGAATGAGTTCTCAATTCATTTCACACATCTTTAGACTGTGAAATAAAACGCAATCACATGATTTCCTTTTACAGGTCATTGTCCTACAAAGATGTTTGCCCCAGTAATAAGCAACTGTTTTATTTACTGTTTTACTCATTTACATGAAGAAAACTTTGCTAACAACTTTACATAAATATTAATACCAATTCTGTATTCTATTTATGCTTCCTAAAAGAGATGTCTGAGTGTATTTTTCATAATACCTATAAGTAAAAAAAGTGTCACAATGACATCTAAAGATTTCAAAGAGCACAGTAAAAAGTGAAACTATGAAGTTGTTACATTGCTGATACCTATTTGTAAATGACCTAATACTTAAACATTTATAGCGATCACATGAAATGCTCAATGAAAAAACCCTGGAATGTTACCGGGGGTTATAACAAGACTTTTGAACTTTTATGAATTTAACATTTGAAATTCATTGAAATAATTGGTTTATTGTAATTGATGTCAATGAGGTTACCATATATGTTTCTTTGCCCATTAAAGGAATAAAATAACCTTAACTAAGTTTACAGAAAGGATGATTATTACCAGGGTTGGTGCATATTGGGAGAAAAGAGGAAAAGACTGCATAGTGCCAAAAAGCTTAAAGGGACCACAGTGAATTCTAAGGGGGACCTAGAATCTGTTTCTTACAAAGAGAAGCAATATTGTTGGAATCCTTTACAACAATTTGTTTTCCATTTTATGAGTGATAAAAATCTTTAAACCTTTAAGCACTTAAAGTGTCATAACTGTGGCACTTTTCTACAATGATGTCATTGTAGATTGACGTGAATGCGAATATAGTCATTTTTATTTAAAGTAAAATCGTGGTATAGTGTGTTTTTCTTAGACCCTGATAGTCTAAGAATATATTTACTATAGGTGGGCATAGATTATTATTTTTTTATCTAATTTAATCTCACTGTAATCTTGGAATTACACTGTGGCTCATTTGAATTCTGCCGAAGGCATTCAGAAGTCTCTGAGAACGAGTTTCTCAAGCCAGGTGGCGCATTAGACCAGAGGCTCATCTCCTGTTTCCAAAATGCATCACAAACTGCTTGAGATACTGTTCTACTATGATAATCGGTAATGAAAATAAATTGTGTTCAATAAGATGTACTTGTGTTTACCTACAGTGCAATTCGGCCAGGTATACATCCTCGCTAAAATATCAAGGTGAAAGTCATCATAGCTTGCGTAGAATAGACCCAGCTCCCAACCCAACTTTGAGAATAGATTAACGGTGATATTTTTTTTTTATCACCCGATAAGAGTCTCGCGTTAACGCAGCACGTTAACGCAGATAACGGCCCACTACTAATATTTACATAACAGCAATGTACTAAAAACTGTTATTTTGTTTATTTAATATTACAAATACAAGGTCATTAGCTGCTACTATCGCTTTGTAAAAGTACTTGCGCATGGCTGTAGGCTAAACACAACAAATAATAACTTGACTCCTAGTTGATTAATAGGAAAAGTAGCAGAAGGTAGATTTTTCCGATTCCGGTAGATTTTTACTTTTGTCGGGTAGTGTACAGTCATACGCAAGCATGATGTCACCTATCTCACAAAATCACATTTTTTGTAATTTACATAAACACAACAATTTCTTTAAACATTTTTAAATGCACTTTAAAAGCTATTTTCAAAGTTTGTGTTTCAGGCCCACAAAATGCTTGTCTTGGAGTCTTGCAAATGAAATGTGTTTTAGTTGCAAACACTGTTGTTTAAACAATACCTATGTTTTTAAAGTGCATTTCATGACCCTCAGAAATGCGTTTGACAGTTAATGAAACTGTGTGGTGATTGGTGACGAGAAGCCATGGTAAACCTTTGAGACACACAAAACAAACTTCAGGCACATTCTTTATGGCCATTTGCTCTTTTCACTTGACTGGCAGGGCAGTGAGTGGACCGTGTAATCAGTGCCAACACATACATTTAGGCAGTTTAGTGCGGTTATTCATAAAGCTCACTTCATGTTCTTGTATACGCAAGGATGCCCAGATCACAGACCTCAACATTTGCCTCTGAACCAAATAAAAGAGATCACCATAATGTTTTCCTCAGCTCACTGGTTACATTGTGGTGAAGAGGTCTTATTGGAAAATAAACTGAGGTGACATCATGTTCACAAAGAAAGCTCAGTTCGGCTTTTTACTCTGGGTCCTCCATGGGGTTAGAAGAAGATCTGATCGCAATCAGTCCCAGTCAAACAAAACAAATCTTTTAACTCTGCCTCAGTCATTTCCCTGTGCAACATGGACTCTGGGAGTCATTCTTATTCTGAAAACTATTAACAACAGCTTCAGTACTTCTACTTGTTTGTGGGAAAGATCCGTAATGTGGTGTTTTATCATTTAAAGGGGATCTATTATGCAAAAATCATTTTCTGAGGCATTTAAACACATTTGTAAGGCAAAAGTCTGTGAACATAACCAGCTTCTAATGATAAAATGTAATCATTTTTATTTTTTATAATCACACTTCATAAAAACAAGTCTGCAGAAACACTTTGATTGACATTCTCTCATTTGTTTGTCATCAGAAGGGGAAGTCCCGCCCATTAGTGATGATCTCTCCCTCATTAGCATATTGTATTTTAGTCTATTGTTTTTGAATCTGCCACTATGCTGACACATAGGCATGTGTAGCTCCGCCCACTTTTGAAAAGAGGGCTCATTTGCATTTAAAGCGTCAGTCTCTGAAATGGCACAATTAGGATCAAAGCCTAAAATGGGCACTTAAATAGAATTATAAAACATTATTTGTGTGGTATTTTGAGTTAAAACCTCATAAACACACTTTAAGAACATCAGAGACCTTAAATTTTGTTAAAAAAAAAAAAAAAAAAAGGTGCATAATAGGCCCACGTTAAAGGACAAGAATCATGCGGATGGAAGATGTGGAGCTCTGCACTGACGCTCTGAGAAACATAACCTTCTCCTTATAAAGCTAAGCTGAGCCAAACCTCTGATCTGGCAGCACTGCTTTTGACCAAACTGTGGGTAAGATAACAAGACCTAGCAATGGAATATTTATCATTGCAGTTTCCCACTGAATAAATGAGCATCACATTTTGCCAGAATGCAGACATATTTATGGTAATAATTTGAGCAGGAAAAATGGCATAGCAGGGTGTCAACGATAAAGAAAAAAAATCTAGGTTTTCAGAAATTTAATCTTCTTATTCACATTTCTTTGAAAAGAAAATGTTAAATATCTTTACACCTTGAGAACATTAATATATCTGAGTACACTAAAGGCTTTTTGTACACCACATTTTTAGTGGATAGTTTGTATTGAATGGAAATATTCCTTGAAAACCTCCCTTTGCAGTGTGAGAAACCCTGTAGAGTACTGTATATCTATCTATTATATCTAAAAAGGATTTCGTCTTAAATATACTGCATAATCAAACTCATAATGGTCTATTTTTTTAACTATCTCATCTGTTGACATAATACTAGTGAACTGCAGAGCTTGTGCGAACATATCCATATCTCTGTGATCAAATGCCTTTTCTTTTTGCTGTCATTTTTAGTGTGTGTGTATGCCTGTTTATTTAGTTATCAAAGAATAAGGAATTAGTTATCAAAAAATGCAGCACACACACACACACACACACACACACACACACACACACACACACACACTAACGGTCAAATATTTGGGGTCAGAACAATTTTTAAATGTTTAGAAATGTGTTGAAAAAAAATCTTCTCTCTGTTAAACAGAAATTGGAGAAAAAAAATAAACAGGGGAGCTAATAATTCAGGGCTAATAATTCTGTTTTTAATTGTATGTATATATATATATATGTATGTATGTATGTATGTATGTATGTATGTAT
>CAIGQZ010032903.1:7422506-7458405 GCA_903798205.1 Danio tinwini | reverse complement strand
TATCATTGTTTGCAGTCACCTATAGACACTTGTACTGCACAACATAAGGTTTAGTTTTACTTTCGGTTTCGGAGTGAGTAGCAGAGAGTAACGCACATACATGTTTCTGTGGCTGACTTAAACATTGAAACCTTAGTCAGTACGTGCTCTATTTCTACTAAAGCTCAATTTCTGTAAATATTCAAGGATCATTTGATTATTACCCGTTTTATTCTGCCTGTATTTTGTGGTACAAACACTTCTTTATCGCTTACACACTATACTGGTTGTTATATGGTAATTTGGTCACACTTTATTTTGATGGTCCATTTGTTGAATTTAAGCTACATTGCATCTACCTGCCATCAAATTCTTATTAGATTATAAGTAGACTGTTAGGTTGGGGTTAGGGTTAATAAGTGTAAGTTGACATGTACTTGCTAAGTTTCTTATAATGTGTTAAATGTCAGTTGAAGGAGCAGTATCGGCCGATATTAAGCAATCTACTAATACTCAAATGGACCATCAAAAAAAAAACGTGTTACCAATAATATAGCTAATATTCAATAAAAATTGTCTAATTTAAAAAAAATTTGTATAAAAATTGCGTACATTAGTAAAATTCTGCTGGTGGTGTAACAAATATGATATTTTTGCCAATATTGGATACAAATGCTCTCATTTATTAGTTTTTCCTCGTATGTGTATGAAGATTTGTACAGTATATAAACTACACAAAACATATTCAAGTAAATGTGAATATATGCATACTTATTTTTCCCTCTTTGTTGTTGTTTTACAAAAAAAAAAGATTTTGAGATGAACAATTGGCAGTAAAGATCCCTAAACCGCTTTCTGCTGTTCTTATCTGGAGTACTCTTTCTGCTAAACTTCAGCATTTGCTTAGAACAGAGTAGTTATTATGATTATGCCTATTATTTGTAGTACTTTCATAGCAATTTAAACTGCCCCTTCAATATGTACAACAAGAAACAAAAAGATTTCACTGCATACACTCTGTGGATGAATGACATACAGTTCAGAGGCTGTGTGATTTGCATTACCACTGTAACAGGTAATGATGAAATACAAACATCATGTCTGTTGATCTAAGATGCATCAACTGCATCACATTGTAAACCTCAATAAGTTGAGACTACTCAAATGATTTGAGGAAAGTGATTCCCTCAGTTCATTTGAGTAATGGGATTGACCAAATGTGGTCTCTTTATTAAAATAACTTAAATGTTTAAATACAGATAACTTAAATGTTTAAGTACAGATACTTCAAAAATTTCCAGCTTTTATATTCCTTACGTACTCCAGGGCCGTTTATATCAAAGTTGATATTTAGCTGCACCATGTTAGTGTTTTGTAACATCTAATTTTTTACGAGGCGGGTCATTAGCCTAACGCTCAACCCACAACCTGGAGGACCAGGACATACACACATACACTACACACAATTTTGCTTACCCAATTCACCTACAGCACGTCTTAGGACTTGTTGGGGAAACCGGAGCACCCAGAGGAAACCCACACGAACACGGGGATGCCAACTACACACAGAAATGCCAACTGACCCAGCCCGGAAACGAAACAGCGAATCTCTTGCTGTGAGGCGGCAGTGCTACCCACTGCTCCACCATGTCACCCCTGCGTGTATAGCGCATTTAAATCTCTACTTACTAATTTACTTTTCTCTTTTCTCAGATGGGTATAGGCAGTGCCTCTGTGCTGCTGCGCTTTAGCAAAATTCAGCATCATAAGCAAAATGACCACCTTGTATCATATAATATATCGACCAATCAGCGCGGTTGTCAAGGGAGAATTTCAAGCGCAACCAATCATTTTAAACAGAGAGATGGCAAATCATTTAAAGAAATTAAAATGAAGAAACTGAAATTCAGAGAACTTAAATTATTAATTAAAAGCTTTTTTTTGCTGCCTAATGAGTTTGTTGACAAAACTTGGTATTTTAAGTAATGTGAAGTTATATTAACTTAATAACTTTAGTAATGACAACAGCGGGGTTTACGGTGCAGGTGTGCACTTTCTTCTTGTGCTTTATCTTATGAGTTCTAAGTCACTGCAATGCCATACCGCCAATTTGAGTTTGAGACCCCTGCTTTAAACTTAATAGCAGTTCAAGAGATCACACTTAGCTGATGATCAATAAAGTGTAATTGGCATGCTGTTTCTGTCACGGACAAGGAGAACCCAAATAAAGAATGAGTGAAGGGGTGTTTATTGACAACAATGGATATGTGAGGTAGTGGTAGGATGAAACAGTCCAACGATGACAAGGGTACAGCTGGGGAAAATGGGATGACATCAACAGACGAAGGGAGATGAGCTGGAGAGTCCTGGACAGGGAGACCGGCGGTCACAGACAGCTTGGAGGATAGGAAATTGAGCTGGGATGCTCAGGCCAGGCAGGTGGTGGTGTGTGCTTAGGAAGGGGCACTTGTAGAGAGTAGAGGTCTCGCCAGTGGTAGCCGGAGAGAGCTACGACAGCCAGGAACTCACAGCAGGCAGGACTGGATCAGAACACGACAGACACATACACACGACGAAGAGAAACCAAACAAATAACAACAATAATAATAATAATAATAATAATAATCTAAGATAATGAAATTTAGGGTCTTAGGGAAATGTAAGCAAATAGAAATCAAATAGGATTTTACTACTGAAATCAAAATGGGAAATAAATCCAAAACAAGGAACTAAACGCTTAAAGCTACAATTGGAACTAAAAAAAAATAAATAGAAGGTCTTAAACAAACTTGAGAAGGATGAACAGAACAGAGGGCTCAGAAGGTCTACTGAAAATACAAACAAATATTAGACGAAGACAACTCAAACACACCAACAACACAGATAAACAAACATGGTCAAAGAGTAACATGTAACAAGAGGGAACAGGTAACAAACATGCAAGAAGCAGACAACATTAAGCGTTAACCAGACAACATGAAAAGCTAAGCAGAAAGCAGAGCGAAGCAATGTGAGACACAGAGAATCATTCAGAAACAATGAACCGACGAAGACATGAGGAGAGAGAGCACATTATAAAGGAAAGAAAGCACATGGGGACCAGGTGAAAACACTGAGACTAACGAGGACTAGATAAGAACTAAACAAGGGGGTGTGGCAGTTGGAAACGAGGGAGAAACAGAGGAGCACATGGTGGACACAAACACAGGCTGAGCCATGTGTTAAGACACAACACAAACAAAGATACATTGAAAGACGATAACACAGAGAAGACAGACAAGGAAAGGTTATGACAGTTCCGGGAGAGAGCCCTGAGCTTGTATATCCTCGAGCCCGGGGCTCCCTCCCGTTAGAAGGGCGAAAGGGAAGTTAGTGCTCAGGAAGGTCTCGAGAACTCCCCTGCTTGTTGCCGTGTGAGAAGTGTAAACTAAGGTTGTCTTGGGTAATAATTTGGTTTAGTCGATTAGCTATGGTGTATGTTTTTGGACGGTGGGAGGAAACTGGGGAACCCGGGGGAAACCCACAAGGAGAACATGCAAACTCCGCACAGAAACGCCAACCGGCCCAATAGGAGGCTGAACCGGCGGCGTTCTTGCTGTGAGGCAACAGTGCTAGTCACTGGGCCGCCGTGTCGCTCTATAGGAAAAAGGGTGGAAGTAGGGGTGGAAGGGGGTGAACTTCAAGACGAAGATAACTGGAGTGAAAGCTCTGGTTATTTATAGTGTGTCCGTAATCATCAAATAGGGCAGATTACAGAGCTGATAAGGTGTCAGCTGTGCTGATCATAAGCACGTGATCCTTTCGTAATTAGTTTATAAATAAACCACACTTATAACAGCGAATAAAGTCATAATCAGCGAATAAAGTAAAAAGACAATAAAAAGAACACAATTCTAAAGGGAATATAGAAGCATATTTAAGCAAACTCAAAGTGTTTCTTCACAAAGTGACTTTACCAACTAACAGCCTGGCAAGCATAATATTCAATTCAATTCATCTTTATTTCTATAGCATGTTTACAATGTAGATTGTGTCAAAGCAGCTTAACATAGAAGTTCAAGTAAATTTAAACTGTGTCAGTCCAGTTTTCAGAGTTCAGTTTAATTCAGTTCGGTGTGGTTTAAATTTCATTGCTGAAGGTCCAAACACTGAAGGGTAAATCTATTGATGCACAGCTCTACAAGTCCCAAACCGAGCAAGCCAGTGGTGACAGCGGCGAGGAACAATACTTCACCAATTGATGAAAGTGAAGGAAGAAAACCTTGAGAGAAACCAGGCTCAGCTGGGCACAACCATTTCTCCTCTAGCCAAACTTCAGTCATTTTTTTGCAAATAATTTTAACAGCAGTGGTTTCAAGCTCAGACAACATAAAAATTACACGTACACAGTCAATTTTTCCATTTTGAATAAAAAACAAAAACAAAGTCTACACTGTACTTTAACCATAAAAGAGCTAGCTGCCTATTAACATTAAACATCTCCCAAGCAAAAGCCTTCCTCTCCTAATCAAAGCAGTGAACTACTTTAACAAAGGCCATCAGTTTCAAAACATATTTAAGCATGCGGAAAACACATTTATCTGTGCTTTGGTGAGCAGCAAAGAGCTTAAAGCCGTTTCAGAACAAAGGACGAGCAGGATCTGATGGCTTCTGAAGATACAGATGGCAAAAAAGTTGTGATGTCGGTGACAGACTCTCCTTAATGGAAAGCGTATTATGACTTTTCAGCTCCGGCGCTTCTCGCAGGTTTGACTGATGGATGCAGGGTTTAACAGATCGGCACACCATCTGCCACAGCAAAGTCACACGCTTGCGACAAACGCAACACTTCCTGTAAAGATCAGCTGAGAGCAAAAAAAAAACAAGACACTAACACAAACCGCTGGAAGGTATGGCAATGAAAAGCTCAGAGTTGGAATTGAATGCATTACGATAAAGGATACAAATTAGTTTGTGTGTGGGCAAAAGTAGGCAGAAAGCAAGACTTTTTTAATGCATTCACATTGATGTGCTAATGATATTTTCATATCTCCTCTTCAACATGCTCTTTATGCATTAATCGTAATAACCTTGCACATTTAACTTAAGAAATCGATGATTGTTTACAGCATTTCCAGGCCGTAAACAATCATTCTACTAAATGAAACGGAGTTCTCCTTGTTTAAGTGAGCAGCGGATACGAGAGCTCTTGGCTGTGTTTACAATCACAGTGGAAAGTTGGTTTACCGTCAAGAGTTGTTGTCTGCAAGTGACGCTGTACTGTGAGAGGAACCACCACATAAAGCAACACCACGTCTGCTTGTCAGGGACCAACTGAAATTTCCACTGCTCTGCTTGTGACACACTCTCTCCAGGATTCTCCTCTTCTCAAGGCCTTTCAGTTGTCATTTCAGGAGGTGACAACGTGTACTGGTATCTTTTCTGAAAATCTAGACAAACAAGAGCTAAGAAAACAGACACGCGGCGTCTCGAAAAGCATTTATTACAAAAACAAGTTGGCTACACTTGCATAGCTGTTGTGTCAGCTGCAAAGTACATTCCCGTGTCCATTTATACAAAATAATAGATATAAAAATAGATAAAATAGTTGATGTATTGATTGTGATTATGACAAATTTGTCTTGTTTTTTTTTACTGAAACACCTCAATATTAGGATGTAAACCCTTGGATATTATGGCAATACAAACCGTACAATCACTCACAAACATTAATACATTCAAATAAAATCATGTCTTTCAAGCAGATAGTCTCAGACAAGTATGATGTACATATACAGTCCTGCTTCAAAGTTTGCAGTGAAAACCTTAGGAATTTGAAGATATATTGTACTTAATCTGTCTTCCTTGAAACTTAAGTTTCTTTTTTAATATCCGAAGGGCAGTAATAATTGGGGACAAAAAAGTTATTCCAACAAAATAAGAAAAATGTGGACATCTTCATCCTGTTTAAAAGTTTTCACCTCAAGCTCTAAATGCATCTTGCTTTCTCTGAAGCATCAGTGAACATTTGAACCATTGTGAGTCCCTTAGTCATCGTCAGTGTAAAAAGATGAATCTCATTAGAAAAATCATATAGTTACTGCTGGAGAAGAACAGCAGGCTGTTCAGAACAAACCAGAGACTCATGAACAACATCACCAAGAAGAAAAAATAGTAGATAATCTAATAGTAGACCTAATAGTTAATAATCCCTAGACATAGTAGATAATCCAGCAGGGGCTTGTTTGAATCATTTAACATTTTTTGGGAGGGGGGGGGTCTATGAACTATATGCAAGCATTGCATATGTAATATATCTTAATCAGGACTGTACTAAATAAATAAAATATGTAGATATTTTCTCTATTTTTTGATCTACTCTACTCTGACCTCTTAATTTGGTAAAAAAATTATGACAATTTCACTAAATCTGAAAGGGGTTCACAAACTTTCAAGCAGCACTGTGGTATATATATATATATATATATATATATATACCACAGTATATACAAAATATGTTCTCAAGATATCTTGACTAACTCTATTTGGAAAGAATTTATTAATTTAGACTGATTAAAAAAAAGAAATTTACAGTGCTTTGTGGTTTTCTGGGGAGCCAAACAGTATTCAGGTACAGAAATTGAATTTTCATATGTAAAAACACTGTTCAATATTCATTGTAAACAGTTAAATAAAAATACAGTTTTTATAAAACTTACAAAAGGTACAATTCCCTGTGTCTACATGTGAAGTCACAGGTTTTAAAAACACATGCAGATGATCAACTTTCATTCTGGTAAACTCCACAAATCTCATGTTTCCGAAATGATGGCTCTTTCTCAAATACAGTTGCAATCAGAATTATTAGCCCCCCTGTTTATTTTTTCCCCCAATTTCCCCCAATCAAAGGGGGTTCAATAATTCTGATTGCAACTGTATAATGCAACATGTAAACTCAATATTGTATATCCTACTATGTGACTATTGCAGACATGCACATTGCGATATCGATGCTGACATTGTGCAGCCCTAATATATATATGAATATACAATTCTCCTTTAAACATTTGAGTATATTTCAACCTAAAATTTACAAAAAGTCTAATAATTATACTGTAAGCTACCCATCAATCATGATATGAGTAGGTACAGTAGGTATTGACTGTAAAGTGGGCACTTGAATAAGAACATCATACACCTCATAAGTCAAAAATAGCTCTCACTATAATAGCGTCTGAAGAAGCTCAGAGCCCACATGAATTACAGCTTAAAAAGACATTAAAATAATGCCAACATGAAACAGCACGAGCTTAACATGTACAAATAGATAATGCCATTGATCTACAATACCTTGCCAAGTATTTACGCATGTAGCAGCTGAAACCAACAACGAGATAAGCCACATGTGTGGTATTCACATAAAAACCAACCGTCAGATAAAATACAAAAGTGGATTCGTATGAAAATAAATATAGAAGTGAAAAAATGAACAGCATTCATTTATGACACCAAAGACACCAGCGTGCACTACTAATATAATGTCGTCAGATTCAATTTACAGTTATGAACAAACCAACCCAAATCTGCATTCTTTTGAAAATGACAGAAGATTGGAACAATGATATTGACACCATTTTCGATTCAGGAGATTAATAGATATGAACTTGTGGGGTGAGAACGTTTCCTCTGCTTACTATATGTATCAGTCCATGTGTTTTCTCTTTTTGCTTGACATCAAAGTGAAAGCACCCCACCAAGACACGGCCTCTGATTTCCTGTTCACATGTCTGTCTGTGTGTGTGTGTGTGTGTGTGTGTGTGTGTGTATGTGCGAATGTTGCATACATGCTCCACCCGAGAGCTGCAAGAGTGTTGTGAGACTCACAGCAGGTCCTGCTCCACCCAGACTGTCTTCTTCTGCTCCTCCAAGATCTTGTCCTTGATGATTTTGACGAGATCTTCCACGCTGCCCCAGCAGTCCGGCTCTATGCTCGTGTACAGGCATGGCAGAGTCTCCAGCTCCTTCTCTTTCAAGCGGCACATCTTCAAGAAGTCCTCCTCCGAATCCACTCTCAAAGAAAGCTTTCTGCTCACACACACACACAAACTAATGACTATTAGACATTTTTATTATGATTTACAGAAGACACCAATTAACGTCATTCAATGCAATACTAGTTTATAAACAAAGTGTTATTTGATTATATCCAATTCAATTCACCTTTATTTCTGTAGCGCTTTTACAATGTAGATTGTGTCAAAGTTGTTATATGGTTAACAACTCAAAATATTAATACATGACATTTTAAATCTTTGGATTTTGTCACTATTCATCAAACTATAGGTTTTAACCATTTATCTGCAAGATGTCAGCACTTATGCTTATACATTTTAAGAAATACAGGGCAGAGTATGTTGTTTCATATTTTGTTAGATTAATACAGTTCATATAAATGTCTGTTATGCTGAGTAATGATGGGATATTACTTAGTCATAAGTGCAGATTCACAGACGCATCACTGTATTTTGTATGATTCCTTAGATTGGTTATCTTTATATCAAAGGAGAAAGTGACATTTGTACTTACTTACTTTAAAGGCTTTCTACATTTTTTACATTGTAAGAGTTCCACACAATTCATTCATGTTGTCCTAACACAAATTGATTAAGTTAACTTAACACTCTTAACAAATTTATGTGGATTGAACATTAAAAAATTAAGTTGTCCCAATGAAATCTCGAGAATTGTGTTGTTTCAGCTCATTTTATTGAAGTATTTTTTGAATGTAGGTAAACTACCATCCAATCTTTTTAATTTGCTAACATTTTACATAAAAACCAACACACTAGATTTGGTTCCTCCCAGCAGGCATACAACATCATAAGACCTTAATATTAGGTTAGATTTAGGTCGACTTCAGGAGACCAAAATTCAATGACTAGCCAGTGTCTAAGGACAATGTTATTTTGACGTCCAATAACGACATCAAATTACGTTGATATTTGGTTGATCTTAGGTTGTGTTGGAAAGTGACCAAAATCCAACGTCTGATAGATGTCATAGTGGTAATGTCCACACAACTTCAATCATGTAACATGATTATACATTGATATTTGGTTGATTTTAGGTTGATTTTAGGTTGGACATTGACAACGGCCTAACGTTGAGTTCTGACGTCAACCTAATTTTCATTTCCAAACAAAACGTCAATATGACGTCATGTGCCTGCAGGGCTGTATTGGGTTAACAGTCCCAAGGGTATTGTTAAAACTTGCCAAATGTGCTTTTTCCTTTTATGCTCTTAGGGCTAAGAATGATTTGCAAAATCGGCTTAATCTTGACACACTTCCGACTCTGAGTACCTTTAAACATCTTCTGTATAACGTTTTAAAGAAACCCTGTAATTGTTTTTTATGATTTGATCTATTTTACGAATGGTGATTTTGTAATTTTGTGGTATTGTTTTCTGTGATTTTTTTGTGTGCTGCTGTCTTGACCAGGTCTCACTGGAAGAAGAGATGATGTGATCTCCTGGCTAAATAAAATAAATAAAATAAATTTGACTGATATTTTAGCAATTTACTTTGACAAAAGATGCTTATATATATATATATATATATATATATATATATATATATTTACAGTATGTATATGAAAATACTACTTACTAGCCAATGTTATTGTAATTTAAATAAAACTAAATAAATAAAAATAAAAATAAATCTTATAAAAAAGATTAAATATCTTTTTTTATTCTAGCCAACTAAACAATATTTACATATTAGCAATTTAATTAAACTAAAATTAAAATAAATGAAAATCTTTACAAAGAAAGAAAGAACTTTTTCTTACTCGAAACAAATGTTAACTAAAATCTTTTTTACTAAAACACACTTTAGCTAGCTAAATAATATTTTTATTTTTCAGTTATTTTAACTAAAATTTTATAAAAATGCATGTAAATCTTCATAAAAAGAAAGAAAGAAAATGAATCAAATCACTAAATGCAAAGCTCAAAATGACCAAAATTAACTTAAAATTTCTTAATCACCTAAGTTAAATAGCATTCCACAACGATTTCTTTTATAAAATTTGAAAAAAAAGGCACTCTGTGTGGTATGGATGGTATTTATATTTTCTTTTAGATTAAGATTATTTGACTAGTTTTATTGGCTTAATTTCATGTTTGTTTTTATTTATCTTTATATGTGTTTTGTATGTGATTATATGTGCTTTTGTATTATATTTTCATCATAAGTTAGACAAACTGTGTGTAAACTAGCAAATTGTCTTATACATGTAGGTCCACAGAGCAATGATAAAGGATCCACTATTGAGAAATACATCCTAGCAATTGAAAAAAAACAAAAAACTGTATGCAGTGAGTCTTTTGACTTGCTTTAATTTTCTGATGTTTCTCTCGCAGGCTTTGATGAAAATGACGATGGGGAAGATCTCTCTCCTTAGCAGGTCTTTCACACAGCTCAGATCGGCCTCCAGAAGACAGTGCTTATTCTAGGAAACAAAATTATTTAGTTTTTAAATATGCAAATAAAGATCACAATAAACAATAATAAAAAAATCAAAAACAATTTAAACAAACAAACAAAAAATTGAGAATGATGCTCTCGTTTGAGTCATGTTTTTGGCACACCTCTCAAAAAATGTGAGATTTGCAATGGAAAATTCGACTCATCTCCAGACACAATAGCATGTGAAAAACAATATGCTGCCTCTCATCTAACCACCTGATAAAACCCCAGCAAGCAAACTGCATCTGCAGCCATCAGGAGTCGTCTGTCTCCTACAGTACTCACACACCACTTCAGATTCCACACAACTGATGCTTATGGGTGTTTACCATGTTTAATGTCCTCTGTGTAGGCAACATCCATTATTTGATGCAAACAAACATCCTAAATTAAATACTTTAGTCAAATAAAGCAATTGCATTTTTTTTACAAGGCTTGGATTAAATTGGTGTAAGTAAGGATTTGTTTTATGACAACTTTTTTTTCTATGACATTAGATTTAGGATTTGTTCTATGACAAGTTTTGGTTACCTGGGCTCTGAATGGAGGGCGTGAAATCTCCCAAGTTAAAATCAAATAAAATAAAATGTTAACCATAATAAGCATTAAAATCTGTGTACGATTTTTGCATTTGAGGCTCTATTGGATCCAAAGAATTGTTATAACTGTATTATATATAAAAAAAAACAGTTATAACCCCCCCCCCCCCCTTAATTAAGTTACAATGTTTTTATTCTTTTGATGCTTTTTAAAGAAAGAAATTATTTGATATTTTATATTATGCTGAAAGAAACTTTTGACACATTAAAACATTCTCTTAATGTTTTGGAATGGCAAGGCCACGTTTAATTAATCAACAATTCAATTGTTATACTGTGGAAAACATTATTTAAATATGCAATTTGTATATATTGTAAAATGCAATTTATTCCTTTGATTCAGCCTTAGTTCAACAACAATAATAATAATTAATTATAAACTTTCGACTTGTAGTACATATAAATTTGTATATGCAGGCCAGTCATTATGCTGTTAAAGAAGCAAGTATGAAGAAGACAATCAGCTAAAGGTTAGTGAGTGTATATTTAAACTTGACCAATGGGAGGAGGAAGTCTGACCGTGCAATCTACATCCTAAGATGTCTTTATTGGCTTCCTATTAATTTTCAAATTGGGTTTAAAATTGTATTACTGGCTTACAAAACAATAAATCATCTAGCAACAACTTATTTGTCTGGTTCTCCTACCAGAAGTCTTAGATCTGAAACTAAACTCTTCCTGAAAATACCCAGATCTTGGCTAAAATCAAGGGCAAATCGAGCTTTTAAAGTGGCTGGCACTCTATATTAGATCACCTTCCACTTTGTCTGAGTTCAAGTCTTGCCTTTAAACTAATGTATTCTCTGTTGCATTTAGGTTATAATGAAAATCATGTTTTATCTTTTTTTGTCCTGCTATTAGTGTAATTAACCTAATCTTTTTAATATTATTTTTTATATAATTACAATTAATCAATATACTATACATTCAGTATACAATAATCTGAGATTTAACCTTATTAACATATTTGGAATGAATTTATTTTTGCTTAAAACCGCTTATAAACTTAAAATCTAATGTAATGTGTATTTATATAGTGCATTTATCATGTATGGCCATACACCTAAAGCACTCCACAATCACATCACCATTAGTGTGCTGCATCCACTTGAATTAGTTGACTGTTTCATTATATGAGGGTTAGTCCTAAAAGAGTGTCAGAAATGAATGAGTAAACATGTCTTAGACAGAAGTCATTCATTCATATTTCTTCGGCTTTGTCCCTGATTTATCAGGGCTCGCCACAGCGGAATAAACCGCCAACTACTCTGGCATATGTTTTACACAGCGGATGCCCTTCTAGCCACAACCCAGCATTGTGCTGGCAAATTATTCAGAAGTATGTACTAAATATGTTTTGCTTATGTTATCTAAATTAAATGTATGCTGCCTTGACATGCTCCATAAACACACAAATGACCTGAACATGAAACATATAACTTTTTTTAATGGTTATACAGTCTTTAAAAATAGTTGGAATAAATATGATATGCATTTTGATCATCTTAAAGCATCTGCAAAACCATACACTTATTTTTATGCATCACTTCCGTGTCAGAAGCACCATTAATGCATTAGGAGTGTTAATTTGTGTTTGTGTTTTTTTTTTGCTTCGGTTAAAATGAGTCTGTACATTATATAATCATTTTTTTTTTTGGGGTGCACAAACCCTTTGACCCCATAATGACAAGTGTGAAGCATTGCCTAACTCGGGATTAAAAGTGGCCTTAACAAGTACTTAAAAATTTAGGACAGATGCTGTGTGAAAAATTGCACGAATGTCTTTGGGAAAGTGTTATTGCTCTCACTGAGTGGAAGCACTTTGAAATAAAATTGCTGGGCAAAACAGCGAATGCATAAATATCTGACAAGCTTCTTGAGTAAGCAGAAGAAATGACAGCACATGAAAAGCAAAAAACATAATTTATCTATTATTAAATTCTTCTGAAAAGAACATTTATTACTGTACCTTGAAGGCAACGGCTTCTATATTTTCTGGGGTGATGCATTCATACGTGCCCGCCTGCTTTTCTTTGGAATAAATGATGGGCTCTATCTTCTGTTTCATGAGGAATTCATCTTTTGTCACAATGTCTGCGAATAAGATAAATTAGAAGTTATAAGCAGGCATGTCAAGGAAAACACCGTCTGCAGATGGCAAGCGTGAGGATTTGAAGCATTGCGGCTGAGAATCAAGATCGCATTCGTGATTCTTTTTATTAAAGCAATTATTTGTTAAAGATCCATTGCAATTAAACTCCAATGTGAATGTTTAATCAAACACAAAAGCTGTGATCTTAACAACCAATCAGTATTTGCATTTCATTCTCACATTCTGATTAACTATGTGTTAACTTTTGTGAGTTGTTGAAAGAATCTGTTGTGCTTTTCTTTTGTGTATCAAACTAAAGCAATCTGCCTGTTTTGTACTTCTATTTGCAAACTCACACACTGAAACTTACTCTGTACTCATACTAGGCACTGTTGTCTTGAACCATGCCTGTGAGCTATTGTTCCCCTTCCTCTCTCCCCCTCGGCCTGCATTCACACTGCAATTTTATCTTCCGATAACGCTTACGTTATCAATGATGCAACTGTTCAGTTTTGAAGAGGAGCGTTCTTGCTCAGTACAATAGAGATTGCTTTAGTTATATTGTTTTGTATTATTTTATGTCGTTTGAGATGCGATGACACAGTCAAATATTTTGCTGAACAGGTCCACCACTTTTGAGACTCATACATGTTCATGAAAAGCATCGTGCTGCAGGTATTAGGAGGTCACAATTTGAGTTCATTGAAAAGTAAGAATGATTAATAATTCCATATGAAACTGTTTTAATATGCGTAAATCCATAGTAAAAGTGACATCAAGCCTTCACTTTCGGGCTCAGGCATGCTTTCCACTCACATTACAAGTGTATTGCACCAAAGCCCAACCGAACCACGCTCTGGCACACCTCTGTCAACCGAGTCAGGGCCAGCCAACATAACTGTGCCTGGGCTCGATTTAGAGCACTCACACTTGTCAAACAAACCGGGAAATGGGGGTTAAACATGCTTAGGCATGGTTTGGATAGCCTAGTGTGAGTACACCCTTAGTTATTACTAGCTATATAGTAATTTTGAAGGTGTCCTTGTTACAATGTAACTATTAATTGAAGTACTAATATTGCTTAACTACATGTACTTACGATATGTTTAGGGTTAGAATGCAGGTTGTTTAGGGTTAGTTCCATAAAATTATGCACAAAGAATTGCAACAGCTATAGTAAGTACATGGAACATTTTTAAATAAATAAATAAATTGTCCATTATCAACTCTTAAAGAAATCATCAAGAACAAGAGTGAAATCTGAATTCAGCATTGCTGATTGCATGAATTCCTACTGAAATCCCTGTTTCACTATTAAATTCAAGAACAGACTTAGATCTGTTTCCACCAAGCATTAAGGTGTTTTCAGTGATCATATAACCAGTGGTCAGCCATCACCATTCCCAATATCACTTTGACTTAATAAGCTTCTCGATGTGTCTCTTGTGACCATGTTGAGATTTCATCAAAACCCTCAATTTCTCATAGAAGTGAACAAGTGCAACTTAATAAAACAAAATCTATATTACGCAGCTTATGAAAATGCATAAATGAAAAGAATATGAATAACATCTGTGACTTTTTTGATCATAATGTGTTATGATACAACACAATGAAGTATAAATATCCTGATTAGGCAAGCCTTCTAACAACGCATCCTTAATGATCACGTTTTGTCAGTAGAAGGACTGTAGGTGATCATTACTTTTAATCATTTTTACCTCTGAAATTTGTCCAAAGTAGACAAACTCGAAACATTTTAGACTCAATTTAAATCTGTGTTTAATGTCATCCACTTATAATTCGATTGCTAGAAATGATTAATCTTAAATATGATCCATGTTTCCCAATTAAAGATCAATGAAAGCTTTAAATTAGCTTTTAACAGATTTTTCATCTTATTTAGCTTGTTGTACTTTATACAACAGTTTTGTTCTGAATCTTTTTAGATATGCAATATTCTACCATGGAAATCACTTTACAGTTTACCTGCAGCATTACACACTAAAACTAAATTGAAAGGTTTTTACACATTAAAGTTGTGTTTTAGACTCCAAATATACAGTTTATTTATGAATAGAGTGCCTATTTGGAAATGCTTTATAATTATTTTAAAGTGACCTCCAGCATTACAGCAGTGGTTCAGTGCTCATGAGCCCACCAAGATCACCCTTTCCTCCAGCTCTAATAGATGTCTCTAAACAAAATATATAATTCATTTGGGTGTAACTATGGGTCAATCTTTAGTCTTGTTAATCTGTGATGTGTTCTAGAGCAAACAATTTTGGCGAAAAAAAAAATGTTAATGTGATTTAAATCCTCTATCGATTTTGAACTTTCTGACTGACTCAAATGCTTGGCAAATTAGCTATTGGTGATTATAACATATGACTGTTCCGTAAATAAAATATGATATAACAATATTTAAAAGCAGTATTGAGAAACATTCATAATAATGATTGTGATTTTAGTGCAGTTTATATTGTGACATCATTAGACTGCAACAATAGTTGACTTTCACAGGGTAAACAATCCAGATTTTATTTTACCCAGTAAACATTTTTTTTGTCAGTAAAAATGTAATAGATGTCTAACAACAGTCCAAAACTAGACTTTAAATTTAGCCCAAAATTAGCCTTGCTTAAGCCAAGATGTATAAGTTTGGACATTTATTAGGTGTCTTTTAAATACAAAATTGCTTTGTTAACCCTTGTGCACTGTTCAAATGTACTACCCTTTTGTTATGTTAGAGATGAAAACATCCACTGAATTAAACTGCTGTAAAAATGCATCAGATACATTTTTTGCATAAATCTGTTAATCAACCTCAGTTCTGATCAAAACTACTAAATTGTTTAGAAAATGACAGGATTTTAACTCTTTAATTGCCAAATTCACAAATGATGTCACTGATTTGGTGAAAAAAACACACAAAATTACGTATTTTCAATATAAAAAGTAATTGTGGACTAGATTTGTTAACCTTTTATCACAGTCTTGGACATGTGAACAATTAGTAACAACATTGGCTTTGATGCATTAGATATTCATTTTTTCTCCCTAATTTACTGTTGATGGCTGTTTTTGCCCCGTTGACTTCCATTAAACCACATTTGATTGGGCATAAATGCAGTCTTTGTTTTTATTTACTCCATGTAGCTCTGAGAGCTGAGATGCATATTTTGATTTACTCAGACACATCAAGGTAAGTGCGCAAAGGTCACTCTCACACACTCACAAACACACATACACAATTTAATTTGCTGTTATACTCCATATAAAATCCAGAAACTAAGCTTTTTTTGCACAGGCCTATCTAAATTAAATAATGGTGCCAACTGATGATCAACAGTAAAAACTACAAATTTTACCTCTTCCCAACAGGGAAAACCACCAACAATCAAAAATGCATATGGTGTTACTTATTATATAAAAAATACGTCATTTTGTGTGTTTTTTTCACCAATTCAGTGACATAATTGATGAATTTGCCAATTAAACAGTTAAAATCCTGTAATTATCAAGGCAATTTAGTAGTTTTGATCAGGAGTAAGGTTGATGAACAGATTTATGCAAACAAAATTGAAAAAAATCTGATGCATTTTTACAACAGATTAATTTGTTGGCCATTTGTATCCTTATAACATAACAAAAGGGTAGTAAAGTTGCCTCTATTTTATTCAAAGCATTTTCTTAAAATAGGTTGCAAAATAAGATTTGTCACCAACAATCATTCAACTAGCTGAAACACAAAAAAAGTTATGGCCAAATTAAGACACAAAATCACCCCAGAGTGGATAAAAACATCCCCAACAGTACACAGTATAAACAGTATTAAGGGTTAATAAGAACAACCCTAATAACCCTAAGTTAAAGATAATGTGTTGTAAAGCAAAGCAGGCCATTCAACATCACAATAGTAAATGCTAAATGTTTCAAAAAATAGAAAGAATATCAATCAAAATAAAAAAACAACTATAAAATAAATAACAACAAACTAACAGTGTTTATTACTGTAGCTATTAGATCTCCATTCCCAATTAATAATTGATAATGTTATTCCAAGTGTGTGCTAAACATAACCCAGTGAGTGGGCTGTTCCTGTGACATAACAGATGAAGTCATGGAACAAATTAAAATAAAGATACTGTTATTATGAAGGATATGTCATATGCATAACCCATAGCTAATAATAGCAGCTACTGTTTCTATTTACAGAACAAAACACCATCATCCCTCCGCCTCAGCGTCCTGCAATATTTACAAACAACCTCCAGCCGTTTTACCTGGTTTGCATATGTTGAACTCCATAGCACCTCCTAGATTCAGGAACTTATGGACGATGGTTTTGGCTAGGGTGTTAGGGGTGAAGAGGACTGGCCTTTTACGCTGGCATTGGTGTGGGGTCACTAGACTGTATGGGATGAGATTCAAGCTCTTGTTCAAGTCACTCTCTGGGTCAGACATGTCTGAAAGAATAGTAACAATTCATAGGTTAGTTTAACTCAGCATTAACACTATAAATTTTGGCAACTGTGGCAGTAAGAATTATTATCCCTCCTGTTAAATTGTAATTCTTTTATATTTTTACCCCAATTTCTGTTTAACGGAGGGATTTTTTTTAACACATTTCTAAACAAATTTTTAATAACTGATTTCTTATATCTTTGCCATGACGACAGTACTAACCTAGTAGCCTAACTAGGTTAATTAGTTTAGTAAGAGTTAACTAGGCAAGTTAAAGTAAGTAGGCAAGTCATTGTAAAACTGTTTTTTTCTGTAGCCAATTGACAAAATATTGCTTAAAGGAGCTAATAATATTGACCCTAAAATATAATAAAATTAATATAAAAACTGCTATTATTCTAGCAGAAATAAAACAAATAAGACTTTCTCACGAAGGAAAAATATTATAGGAATTACTGTGGAAATTTCTTTGCTCTGTTACAGTTTTTTACGATTCCTTACATTCATTTTGTCAAAACACTACACACAATTTACACATCCACACACACAGCAGCAGAACACATCAGCTTTTTTGCAAAATGAAACACTTCATCCAAAACTTTACAACAATATAACAAAACAATTTTGACATCGTACGGAACACACACGCTCTATTCAATATAAATCTGTCTGCTTCATTTATACAATGCTGTGATCAATTCTAAACACTCGCATCATTTGACTAATACTGATATAATCTGGGTTTGATTTGTTGTTTCAGAGGTATTGCTATAAAGTACATGAACATATTGTATTCACCAAACAGTGATAGACTGATAGCTAAATATTGCCCTATCCATACAACAACGTAAAGCTTATTTATTCATCTTTCTGGTGATGTATATATTTCAATAGCAAAAAATCTTCCCCATCACCTGTCTCCTGTTATCAATCTTCCTTCCTTCTATATTTATTGTCTATACTTCTTTAGACAGGGCCTGTTATATTTATTGAAGACTCATATTTATAGCTATACTAGTGTAAACAAATTTACTGAAGACTAATATTTATAGCTATACTATTGTAAACATTTACTGAAGACTAGTATTTATAGCTATACTACTGTAAACATATTTACTAAAGACTAATATTTATAGCTATACTAACTCATTAATATCAAAGCTGAATATTTTTGGAAGTAGGTTTTAGATTGTTTTTAGTTTTAGCTATTTTAGCAGGATATCTGTGTGTGCAGGTGACCATTACTGTGCATAATTATTAGGCAACTTAACAAAAAACAAATATATACCCATTTCAATTATTTATTTTCACCAGTGAAACCAATATAACATCTTAACATTCACAAATATACATTTCTGACATTCAAAAACAAAACAAAAACAAATCAGTGACCAATATAGCCACCTTTCTTTGCAGGACACTCAAAAGCCTGCCATCCATGGATTCTGTCAGTGTTTTGATCTGTTCACCATCAACACTGCGTGCAGCAGCAACCACAGCCTCCCAGACACTGTTTAGAGAGGTGTACCGTTTTCCCTCATTGTAAATCTCACATTTTATGATGGACCACAGGTTCTCTTTGGGGTTCAGATCAGGTGAACAAGGAGGCAATGTCATTAGTTTCTCTTCTTTTAGACCCTTTCTTGCCAGCTACGCTGTGGAGTACTTGGACGCATGTGATGGAGCATTGTCCTGCATGAAAATCATGTTTTTCTTGAAGGATGCAGACTTCTTCCTGTACCACTGCTTGAAGAAGGTGTCTTCCAGAAACTGGCAGTAGGACTGGGAGTTGAGCTTGACTCCATCCTCAACCTGAAAAGGCCCCACAAGCTCATCTTTGATGTTACCAGCCCAAACCAATACTCCACCTCCACCTTGCTGGCGTCTGAGTCGGACTGGAGCTCTCTGCCCTTTACCGATCCAGGCACGGGCCCATCCATCTGGCCCATCAAGACTCACTCTCATTTCATCAGTCCATAAAACCTTAGAAAAATTTGTCTTGAGATATTTCTTGGCCCAGTCTTGACGTTTCAGCTTGTGTGTCTTTTTCAGTGGTGGTCGTTTTTCAGCCTTTCTTACCTTGGCCATGTCTCTGAGTATTGCACACCTTGTGCTTTTGGGCACTCCAGTGATGTTGCAGCTCTGAAATATGGCAAAACTGGTGGCAAGTGGCATCTTGGCAGCTGCACGCTTGACTTTTCTCAGTTCATAGGCAGCTATTTTCCACATGCTTCTTGCGACTCTGTTGACTATTTTGAATGAAACGCTTGATTGTTCGATGCTCACGCTTCAGAAGCTTGGCAATTTTAGGAGTGCTGCATCCCTCTGCAAGATATCTCACTATTTTTGACTTTTCGGAACCTGTCAAGTCCTTCTTTTGACCCATTTTGCCAAAGGAAAGGAAGTTGCCTAATAATTATGCACACCTGATATAGGGTGTTGATGTCATCAGACCACACCCCTTCTCATTACAGAGATGCACATCACCTAATATGCTTAATTGGTAGTAGGCTTTCGAGCCTTTACAGCTTGGAGTAAGACAACATGCATAAAGAGGATAATGTGGTCAAAATTTATAGCTATACTACTGTAAACATATTTACTGAAGACTAATATTTATAGCTATACTACTGTAAACATATTTACTGAAGACTAATATTTATAGCTATACTACTGTAAACATATTTAATGAAGACTAGTAAAGTTTATACCTATTGCTTTTTTAATTTTGTGGTTCCAGCTGATTGTTGTGTCTACAGTTTTGCAGCAGTGTGTGCAAAACTGACGGCTGTTTAGCCCATTGGTTCATGTGTGTTCATTTGAAAGCCTTTGCTTTGAAATTGCAAGAAAATTCCATCATGAAAAACATCTATGTCATATGCAAACAAGTGTGTTTAGTGATTTGCAAATCATTGTGTGTAATGTTTTCAAACAGTGTGAAGCTGACTATGTGACTAAGGTTTTGCTAGTTGTGGGAAAAGTTTAATTTTAGTGTGTAAGCAATCGTAAAAACTGTAAACATCATTTTGAAAATATTTGAAAAACTAAAAACTACAAATATTTGGAGTTTGACCTTAAAAAAGGGCAGTTTCTAGACAATTATTATTTTTTTTTACCATGACTTGGTCAAAATGTAGTTCTTGTAAATATTTCAAGATTTCATTTTCATGACAGTGCAAACTACAAAGAATCCTTCGAAACAAACAAATACAATGATGGTGGGCAGTTTTACCCTCAGGCCTCAGCGTTTCAAAACCTGGTCTGGAAACGGATGATGGATTTCCTCCATTGACAATGCGGACACGCTCACTGCTGTTCATCCTCTTGTACTTGTTATCCACCCTGCTGACAAACTGACAACAGGGATCTCTTTTAATCTCAGCAGGTCTCTGCTCCTTTTTTTTAACCGCAGTAAGACCTCGCCACTATTGCAGGGTGAGCAAACTCAAGAGGACCTGTTACCTGTAATATCTGAGAGATGAAGACACTGGCTCTGGACAGACGTGGACTACACTTGGGGTCAGAAGATGGTGCAGGCTCATCGGGTTGTAGGGTGAACTGTGGGCACAAATGGCAAAGAAAGGCTTCATTAGAAGTCAAGACACTTTACCACATGTACTGGACATTTACCACATGTACTGAATATCACATCATGGTTATGAACAGTGTTGGGGGTAATGCATTACAAGTAACGTGAGTTACCTAATAATATTACTTTTCTAAGTAAAGAGTAAAGTAACGCATTACTTTAAAAAAATAAGTAATAATATTTAAGTTACTTTTTTGAAAATGTTTTAAAAAATGCTGAATTAAAATAAGTCACAATGAATCATGCAGACAATAAGAGAATGTGTTCATTATTTTGAACGCACAGAAGAAAAGGAAAATGGGGTTGTCTCAATGGACAGTGAATTTACTTAAGACAAATAGTACAAAAGTAACAAACACATTGCTTTAAACTTTCAATACAGATATCAGACCCCCTAGTTTTTGCGTTTCTGTGTTTGCTCAATACAACGCAAAATTAACAGAAAGTCGCAAGTTTTTGCGGTCCTGCAAAATTCATAATTAAACGCAAAATAATCACAAAAAAAGTAAATATTCTCATAAAACATCCAATTCCAAGCCAAATAATTGAATTCTATTTATTTCAGGTTGCAATTAATTGTTTTACATGACTTATAGACGCAGCACACATACGCATACGCAGCACACGTAATATATTTGAGTGTCTCTCGAAAAATGATGTCTCACCTGCAAATCATCAACTATCACAATTTATTCTTTAATATTCTGTTGAAGAAAACCCTACATTTTGAAAGTCTAATTGGTGGGTAAATTAATAGCAATTGACAATTTGTAGACAAGCTTTCCCTTTAAGGCAGGGGTCACCAACCTTTTTATAACTGAGAGCTTCTTCTTGGGTACCGATTAATGTGAAGGGCTACCAGTTTGATACACACTTCTTAAATAACACATTTTCTCAATTTACTTTTAATTATGTTATTATTAATAATTAATAATATTCATCTATGTGAAGACACTGATCATGTTAATGATTTCTCACAATAGTTGTCAACATTGATTTAACAAGGTAGGAAACAGATAAATATCAATATGCAACACTTTGTCTGAAGTAGTTTTTAAAGTGTTTTTTTATATATATATATACAGTATAACTTAATTTCATTTTCAGTTTTACACCAACGCAAGTGTGATTTAAAAAGAATAGCTACAAAAAATATTAGATGAAGCTCACTGGTAAGTGGTGCTATGGAGAGCTGTTTTTAGAACAGGCCCGTGGGCAACTCATGTGATCCTCGCGGGCTACCTGGTGCCCGCAGGCACCATGTTGGTGACCCCTGCTTCAAGAGATTAACCATGTGAAAGAGATCATAATACTTAGTATTGTTTAATTAACAGTTTAAAACATGAATTGTCCTTTTAAAGATGATTTGTTTGTAAAAACTTGTATGTATTAATTACTAAACGGATAAATTGCTTCTTCAATTAATTTTTGAAGTGTCACTCTTAGTTTTCCATACAGCAGACGCATAAAACAAACAGAACAAATTAGAGCCATTTTGTCATTAATGGATAAATACAATAAAACAGCGAGTTTCTGCCAAAGATGGGAAGTCATCACAATAAGTAAATTATGACCTTCTAGGTGAAATATCTATAAATTACTGTCCCTTTAATTGCCTTTCAGTTTGTGCAGCATCAGTTTACCCTCATCTATGAATGTGAAAGCCAAAACAAGATTCATTTCCTCAACAATCCATAAGGAACTGACCCGAAGCCCTCTCAGTGTGTCGACATCTTCTCGGCCTCCTCGACACATCAGCTTCTGAATCTTCACCAAGAGGAGCTGCTGGGCTCTGGGGAGAAGGTGACAGCTAAGTTCACTTAACAGCTTCTCGTCACAGTCAACAGACATAAAAAATGCACACCCACACGCTCACCAACACACTGACAGGCAATCTGCAGCAGACGATAGACCAGTGTTCACACTTGGTTTGAAAACCGACACAATAATGGTCACTCATTTCTTCCTCACCTGGAGTAACTCGGTATGGTGCCTTTGTCCAGGTCCTTGTCTGTGAAAGGGTCGACACGGGCACACAACCATTCGCATTTGTCTTGATGCATGGTGTCCAGAACATGGAGGACCTCATCGCATCTGATGTTCAGCGAGCAGTTATCAGACTGGCTGGAGATGTTCAGATTGAGACGTATGTAGAAGGAGTCTCCAGATACCACTGTGCCATCTTCAATATCCTTTAGCAGCCGTCTGTAGCCTGGAAACGAGAAAGCAGGGGGTCAAAGAAAAGCAATCTGAAACTTATCTTGACAAACTATTTATAATATGCATCATACATCATTTTCCAACCCAGGCTCATTGGAGATACGTGGCTAGGGTTACATATTTAAGGACTCTGAAATATGTGCCCAGGGCTACGTATGCTTATAGTGTTTGTCTTCACAAATCCACTAGAGGCCGTTTGGGGTATGTTTTCTCATACAGTACATGCCATTTTTCATAAATCCACCTGAGGCAGCTGTGCACATTTCTGCATAGCTCAACGTCCTTCTCAAGCATGTCTGAAAAAATAAGCCAGTTGGCTTGTTGTGCCTGTATCAGCTTGCAATCAACTGAACCTCCCACCCCTTCCCTAAATCCAACCGATAGTGTTTACAAAAGCAAACTAGAACAAAAAAGCCATCACAAATGCATGCTTTTACCACTATTTCACATTTTTTTCACGTTTTTTTTTTAACCTTTCATCACTGGACTTGAGTCTGACGCGTTATGTGGTAAAGTGGTCACGCCGGAAAAGCCATCCATAAAAGCCCCGGTCAGATCACTAGAATTTGTCATGATTTCGGCACAATTTCCTTGACACAGGGTGTTGTGGGAATTCGTAAATGACAAATGGGTGTCGTAACACAAGATTCAATCATTTCTTCTTCGGCATAGTTCACGACAACTGATACCATGCCTGCGACGCCTCATGACACCATCACAGAAAATCTTGCATGCCTAGTTTTTTTCTCGTTCTTCACGACGAGTTCCGTCATGTGGGTGACAGTGTGCAATAGGAGCACATCATTTGTTGGTTATCTCAGCGGGTGCTGCCATTAATCCGCAGGTCTGGTAATCAAAAAATAGGCTGCATATTTACTTATGGGTGGGTCATGGGTGAATGAGATCAATCATTGGTAATGTAAACTTTAACTACCTATTCTAAAATATCAAGGTGTTTCAAGCTATTTTATCTGACAGACTGGCACAAATATTTTAATAGTTTTTATTATTTAATAATAGTTTCTGACTCTCATCCTTCCAACATAGTTTGTTCTTCGAGGTAATCTCGGAACATGTTTAGTGCTGGGAATACATTGCAAAAGCATCCCTTGCTTCCTCAAATTTTCATTAATAGTGAAAGCAGTTTAATATAGGCTTCTCTGAAACTGTGAATATTTCACTTTAATTTATTTTGGCTACATTATTATGGCGCATATAGCAGACTTGTTTTGAAGCAGCTCACCTTAAATGTTATTCGTTATTCTTGTTTATAGATAACTGACCAACAAAAGATACATTAAAATTAAGTTTAAAATTATAGCAAACAAAATTTGTTTCAAAATTATATTTTTTCCAGGAAAAATATACAAATTATATTTTTGTTTGTGTCCCTCCACTACTCAACTATATGGGTGGATGATTTGTTTCGCTTTGAGGAAAATAAGGTTTTAATGAATGCTTCACTGTGATTGTATCATAAATCTCAGTTTTAAATTAGCAAATTTTTTATTACGTCATTATTTCAAAGGTTATGTCTTGAGCATCTGATTTTTCCTTGCTGCTGCTGATGTGCTTTCATTTTCTCCGTCTTACTTGCGGCAAGTTCAGGCAAGGGAGTGTTTAACAAGCAACTCTGGCAGAAAAATATATATTTAGATTTCAAAGAAAATATCTTAATATTAAAAAAGAATCATAAGTTTGATCCTATCCATGTTGTGACGAATGCCTTTAAATAATGTAGTTATTAGTTGTCTGCAAGCATCAGTGTTTATTGATATTGAAATAAAGTTGAATAAAATTTAAAGAAAAGTAAAGTAAAAGAAATATTGTTATAGCAACACTTGTGACTGTTGGGAAAAAACGCTCGTCCTAGACGTCACGGGATGACTGATCATGAAGGAACGTGTAGTCTGGCACATTTGTTACCAATGACAGGTCAAGATTTTATCAAGAAAAAAAAGGCATAATCTGACATAGTAACATTCGTAAATAACAATAAAAATCATGTGAAAGAGGGAATCAGTCAGCAATATAGCTCATAAATGAACAGACCCACTGTACACACAAAATGCAGCCATATGTAGCCCTGGACACATATTTTACAGTATTTAAATATGCAGCCCTGGGTACATATTCCCAATGAGCTTGTGTTGCAATTTTCAGAGTGAACTCAAAAATTGGGGTTACAGTTAAAGGGCTAAATATAATGTTTGCATGTTTTGTTTACTACATGCGGTTTAGTTTATAACATGCACTCTAGAGCATGTGTGAGGCTCATGCTGTTTTAACTTTTGCTGTCTTACTATTTGAGCACATGAACTTTATTTAAGGAGCTGATATGAGTGTCACTTCACCAGTACTTTGCTCTGTTATGTGAGACAATTGTTTAATCATGAACACAGAAATCACAGCATCTTCATAACAGCCCATCACAGTTAAATTATGTTTTAATTTTAGCTTTCGGTTTATTTAGAAAGAAATGTAAAACAGTTATTAAAATGCAAATCTTGTTAAACTCTTAATTCGTTGTTCTTAAATAGATTTTTTTTATGATTTCAATTAACCAGATATGCTTTTTGGTTACAGTGCAGGAAAAAAAACTGAATATTAAATCATTTAACCATAAAAATCTGAATTACAGAAATAATAAAACAGAATTTGAGAAAAAAAAAGATTTTATTGGGCCCTATACACAGCAAATATCATGGTGTGTGTGATGCACGAACAGAGCAGCACATTTGATTCAGATAGAGCCATGGGCCAAAAAAGACCAAAGCCACATGTCTCTTTACAGTTTGAATGCATTATTTGGCTCCTCCCAGGACTGTTACTGAACTCCTCTAACCTCCCCTCTCTGCAATGAAATCTTTAAAAATATATTTTATTTAATAGTTCTTTAAGACTTACTGTCATAGCTGGACTTGTAATGAAGATGCACTTGTCCAGAGCATCTCTGCAGGGTCCAGTGGGCTTCTTCTTTAGTGCTGGTGTCTAAAGACACACTCTCTGCTTTTCCATGAACATTTCCCTCCAGCTAAAGGACAAATTAAACCAAAAGGTTAATTCTACTTCTACTACTACAATAGGTGTTTTGGTTGCAAACACAAGCAGGATTTCCAGTAACTCTCACCATTAAAAGATGATATCCGACTTTAACTCCAGCCAGATCTGCGTCAGAGCCAGACTGGACAGAGGACACAAAGATGCCACTATCATTTCCACCAATCAGAGTGATTTCAGACAAAAGGTTCTCTCCAGAGAGAGAAAGGCTCTGAACAGGTCGCAATGAGTTTCGTGCAGGGCCTGAGGTCAATGAGGGACGAAATGGTCTAGAGAAGAAGAAGAAAAAAAAAATCAAAGGAGTGATATTGTGGAGTCTGGATGAATTGAGATGACAGAAACCCTTTTTTTACCCTTTTCTCTTAACCCCTTTTTAACCCTTTTCCCTTTTAAGGATAGCAAAAAGTGCTTAAAGAACGATTAAAAAGTAATATGATTATAAATAAAATAATAAAACATAAAAAAAACCTCTCCAACGAGAATTTCCTGAAGATGTTATTGACTTGCTCCAGATCATACGAATCCATTATCTCAGACTGGTGGGAAGAGGAAGATGAATTGATGGATGATGGTTCATGGTCATCTGCAGAAAAGAAAAGAGACATTTTTACAAAGACGAGTCACTTAAGTGTATGATTCAGACAGCGAGTGGGCGGAATAAATGATTTATGTGTGTTCATACCCATATCGGCATTGTCTCCACTGTCAGTATCTGCAGTGTCTGAAGGGAGGAAGCTGAAAGAGAGATACAGCACAGTCAGTTTTATTCTTCACTCCCATCAACAAAATACTATCATTGCACTTTAGTTTCTAGCTATGCTAACTATGGTGTTGTTGAGGAAAAGCAAGGAAGTAGCCAAATCCATTTCCACTTTTGTGTTTAGTGTATTGTTGTCGTTATGGCAACATTAGTTGAAAAGAACTTGTTTAAACACAATGTTGTTAGACAAGGTTCACGATTTCTATAATTTGGATACAGTGAACTACCCATTAAAATTAAGAATTGCCACCCATGTTTACAATATAAAACTCTTATTCTGTGTACTGTGTATTAAATGTAAACAGATAATAACAATAATTGATATTAATTATTCTTATTTATTATGAATATTTTTCTTATAAATGACAATTACAAATGTTTTTATATATTTTTACTTGTTTTACTTTTATTTTGTATTATATTTTTACTTATTCAATATTTGTATTAAGTTTTTGACATTTAAATATTTAACAAAAATGTATGTTTTATAAAATATATCTTAGGATTATTAGGTAACACTAAAATCATGGTGCATTAGTTAATGCTACTTAATGTATTAACTAACAGGAACAAACTATTAGTATTACATTTACTTTTACTAATTGTTTTTAATTATCTCTGTTAACGTAAGTTAATGTTCATTCATTCATTTTCCTTAGGCTTAGTCCCTTTATTTATCAGGGGTCACCACATCGGAATGAACAGCCAACTTATCCAGCATATGTTTTACACAGCAGATACCCTTCCAGCTGCAACCCAGTACTGGGAAACACGCATACACACTCATTCATATACACCCTGCACACTATATACACAATAGCACTCGGAAGAAACCCACGCAAACACGGGGAGAACATGCAAACTCCACACAGAAATGCCAACTGACACAACGAACTCAAACCAGCAACCTTCTTGCTGTGAGGAAACAGTGCTAACCACTGAGCCACCTTTAGTTAATGTTATTTAAGCTCAATATTGTTAGTTTAATATAGTACATGTTAACTTACAGTACATCAACTCAATGTTAACAAGCACAACTTTTTACAGGTCTGGATTTTACAGGTCTCATGAAGTTAAAGTTTTATAGATGTTAGTATCGGTATTATTCGTTTTTAAGATATCTATAAGCTAATGTGCTCTAAAACAGTGACAAAATTCACATTTAGAAAATATAAAACTGATGTAAACATGTGGATCAACGATTTTATTCACATCACCTCATACTGTACTTCGGTTTCTCATCACATCATAACCAATCTGACATGCCCTGCCCCCTTCAAAATGCTTCTCATTTGCTTCTCAATTGATGCACTCAAACTTAACCACTCTCACTGGCAGAGCTGTGATAAAAACAAACCGCTATTGCCTGTTTTTTAAAAAGGAGAGGAGCTACACTGTCCCACCCTCTCTTTGTGTTTCGAATGAGATTACGTCAAACAACGAATAAAAATTCATATTTCAAAGCACTTCCCGGGACCTTTAATAAAGCATAATGTTTCACTATGATTAATAAATGCTTTGCAGGATTATTCATACTTAATGTTAATAAATACATTAACTAACATTAACTAATATACCTTTGTTCTAAAGTGTTACAGGTTGTTATTTAAATATAGAGAATTTAACAAGATTTGCAAATAAAATGCTACACAACTATTGTAAACAGTCATTGAAGGTATTCGCTGTGATCTGCACATTTCCCAGAGTGCTATTTTGAATTACTTCTTGTGTAGAGCATCTGGGTTCTCCTTGATTCTCCTGACAATGGAGTGATTGTCCGGGGGCTCCGGCGCTGTGGACAAGATACTGTGATTGCGACTACGAATCTAAAGAAACAGAAGCACAGATGCAGCATTAGATTTCCGATTCTCTTAGAGATTAACAAATCAGATGAAAATGGAATGAACCACACATTTTTACTGAAGATCTCGGCAGGAGAAATCATTGGGCTGGCATTGCTGAAGCTTGTGCTGTCACCGGCCGTATGTTCTGACAGATCTCCATTGGTGAAAGGCAGAGCTGTATGATGACAGATCAAATAAAAGAAAACTAAGCTCACAGGACAATCTCATGGAAAACATTCGGTGAGTCAAAAGCCACAATTTAACCATATTTGAAAAAAACATGGGGTCACACTGGGATATTTTTAGTAAGGTCCAAACACAAGTTGAATGTCAGTTTTTCTTTTATTTTTTAATCAAAATTGAGTTTTCAATCATATATTTTTCTCTAAAAGCTCATCTTATAACATTTATTTGCAATATTATAGTAGATTTAAATATAGAGATTTATTGTGGCAAGCTCAAAAGGCTGTGTTTTTATATTTATGAACACATATTTCAATCTCGTAAAACTACTACACAACACAGCTTACCAATAAAAATAACCCACACAACTTGTAGAACGAAAGTTAAGAAATGCAAGCCTCCCACCAGTGCTGTGTAAATTATGCTATGTTTTTTATGTTAATAAAGTTATTGTGAGATTGCAGAGCATAAGAAACCAACAGAGCCTGAAAAAGCTGCTCACTTAGGGCGTGCTTACACTATGCTATCCGAACCGTGCCCAGGCCGTTTCCCTAATCGTTTGAGAAGTGTGAGTGCTCTGAATTGGGATCAGGCACGGTTCACTTGGGCGGCCCTGGCCCGGTTGGAAGAGGTGGGCCTGAGCACGGTTCACTTGGGCTCAGGCGCGGTACACTTACAGTGTGAGTGCAAGCGTGCCTAAGCCCGAAACTGAAAGCAAGACGTGACTTTTAAGGGACTGTTTCATATGGATTAATTAATCATTCGTACTGTTCAATGAACGTAAACTGTCGTAGATTATTAAAGATGCAAATCCCTCACTGCACCACAGCTGCAGCTTCAGCAAACCTCCTAATTCCTGCAGCACGAGGACTTTATGATTGTTTATGAGCGTCTAAAGTGGCTGATCTGTTTGGCGAAATATTAGACTGCGTGTCACTGCATATCAAACGACTTAAACGATATAACTAATGAAATCTCCACTGTGCTGAGCGAGAGCGCTTACTGAACAGCACATCATCAATGACGTAAGCGCCCCCAGGCCCAAATGTAATGTAAGTGCGGGCCCTCGGGGGAGACGGGAGGGGGGACAAGCGTGCTTTGGCCCGGTTCAAAACAACTGAACATAGTGTGAGTACGGCCTTAAATGATCTTACTCGCTAAGCCTGCACAATATATCGGTTCAGCATTGACATCGCAATGTGTGTCCGCAATAGTCACATTGCAGGATATTGTTACGTGCTTGTGTTGTTTGTGCCCTGTCAATACAGTCTTCCATACATCCCTCTTGTCCCTCTTGTTTCTGTTGCTGTGTTTATTGCATTGCGTTCAATGAAAACCCTGTCTAACTGTGTGTTCTGTTATTGCCTGTTTCATTCAATTGTCCTATTGTTTACAAGGCTCAGACAAAGCGGACAGGTAAGCAAGTCATGTGACAAATTTTGCAACAGGTAGGACTACTGTTGTGTATGGTACATTAGGGTAGGGGTGAGCGCCACCCCTTGTACTTTTGGATAGATAGAGTAGCTTAATTAGGATAGTCGGAAGACTTCATTGTGTGTATATTTATTTTGTTTTCATATATTTAGTTAGTTAGATGCTTCTGGGGAGTTAGACATTGTTTGAGTTTTGTTTTTTGTTTTTTCTTTACCGCTGCCCACGTCCCTTCTGCCAGCTTTTTTGTTTTCCCCTGTCTTTGTGTTTGTCCCAATATTGTATATACTGTAAATAGTATATATTTATTTGCATTACCTTCTTTTTTTCACTTTAGAATTTGTGAATAAAAGTCACAGGTTTGGTATATCTGCTTTGGTTGTCTTTTGCACTTCACTCACTGTATATATAGATTTATTTTAATTGTACTTTAAATGTCAAACCCCATTCCCACTACATCAGGGATTTGTAACAATATGCAAAGCTGAGTTGGGATTATAGTTGATCAACAATTGAGAATACATAAAATTTGTATTTAAGGCATTGCAAAGTATAACCGTAACAGAGTAAAACTATCATTTGTATGTTTTTAAAAGCATTTTAAGAGATTTTAAAGCGTTCGGGCTCAAATAAGTACAACATTTGTAACTAATGAAGAAATGTTTTACTGAATTATTAATACAATAAACTATACAGTGTTATTTTTACATTTCATTATTTAATTGCTGTACTTAAATACTGTTAAAACCATAAAACACTGTATATTTGACTTTTGTTTTGTCATTTTTCTTGATTATTATTTTTTTGTGCATGATTCACAGGCTTACAAAATCACCCCAGTCAACTCAAGATTTTTTTTTTCAAAATAGTAGTCATATTGCAAAATGTATATCGCAGAAAAATTTAATATCGCAATGTCAGATTTTTTTCAATATTATTTGCTTTAACCTGCTCAATCTTGGTGATGTCAGTCTCTATGCTATATTGGACATTTTCACATTCAGAGATCAATGCTCAGATGATGGAGAAGTTAATGAAGAGCAGGAGAGTCTGATGAATGTAAGCTGGTCAGGCTACTGTTAAGCTCAGAATTGCTATGCAGCACGGTGCGCTGCTATCATGCTTTACACAAGGTAGTAAAAAGTTCAGAGATCTAGTTTTTTGCATCTTTCACAAAATGCACAGGTACTAAAATATGTTCTTTACAGGAAATATACTGAAAAGTCATTAAAGTTTAATGTGGTTTAGTGATTCTTAACTGTTGGGCATATTTTTATTGCCTCTTATTAAAAATGCTTTTCTCAAAATTCTGTTCCTGAACATCATAATGATCATCTGATTTTTGAGATTACCGTAACTTTTGATACTAACTAGAATTAAAAATAATAATAATAAAAAATTTATAAAACCAGCTTTATGGTATCAAAACATGTAATAGATCCACTGTGCGATGCAATATTATTTGCCACTTTACATTAAACACCATAAGAGGCTTTTAAAATAAAACCATTTACCTGGGAATAGAGGACTTTTGGGTGCAGCTGCTGGAGATTTTGGTCTGTTAATCTGAAAAATGATGGTAAAACAGCTTTAGCACAGACATACTATGAGGCATTCGAAGAAATGTGTTTTTTACTCACTCTACTCACTCTGCCCTTGAGGTTACTTCTGCGCTGGAGCTTAAACTCCACATCATCCACAGTGTCTTCTCCTGAGTCTTCTGAAGGTTCTCCTGTGGTTGTATCATGAGTGCCAAAGTTTTGAGCTATGATTAGTGGAGTAATGCCTCGTGGCAGACTCTGAAGGAGAAAATGTCAAGAAAAAAACTGTTATGGACCACTTGTTTGATGTATTTGGGGTTAACAGTTACAATCAGCACACACTTATTAGAGTAACACTATGAGGCTAGAAATAAAATATATGTAGCTAGGAATTAATAGTTAGGACCACATTTGAGTTCCATATCACTATGCTGAATGATTTCAGTTAGCCTACTGATGACATGGATTTTCTGATGGATGTCTGCTCCAGGATGAAGTAACATGAATAATTTCTCATGTCTTTATGATTATTTACAAAGTTGAATGTTTAAAGGCATAGATTATATGATGACTTCAATGTCATCCCTCATCAGAGTAAATCTGGAATTATGTGTGTTATTGCTTTTTCTGTATGCCAAATGATTTGTTTCCTCAGGATCTAACAAGCCAGGTCAGATGTCATGGAGACCTCTTGAGTGGCCCTGAAGAACTGGAAACAACTGTTTCCTGAGTTACTTGCCATTTTATGTGTTAATTCTTTTAAAGTAAATTCCTTTGTATGTAAGCTGCCAGTTTGGATGTAGATTGTACCAGCTCTGAATACCCTAGTGGCTGCCAGACTTTTGTATGTGATGCCTAAGTAATCATTGGAAGATATTATTCAGAATTATGACACATTATGACTATTATTAGACAAACATGGAAATCTTCTTAGTCTAATCAGGTTTAAACACTTATACGTATGACACAGTTAATGACGTTATGTGAGAGTATAATTGCTGTTGTTTTGAGATTGTAAGCAGAGTGGCCTACAAACTCTATGAGTGTTTTGAAGCTGGCTTGTGCTGAAGAAACTGCAAACTATCTTCAGTAAACTTGAATCTCTGACTCTGGCTCTTCTTCATCTGACAGACTGCTCATTTTTTTGGGTTAAACTGTTTGTTCCCCTACACTACTACTGTCAAAAACAAATCAAAACTAAACAGAAAATTTTGATGCATTCACCTTTGATGCACTTGAGCTTAACCACTCTCACTGGCAGTGGTGATAAACAAAATACTATTGGCTGATTTTTAAAAAGGGGAGGAGCTACACTATATACTATTCTCTCTTCATGTTTTAATTATGCTTTTCTAATAGTTCAATTAGATAGTTTAATATTCATACTGTAACAAGTAACATGACGTAAAAAAAGTCTGATATGTTTGATATATTTTCTTTAAACAATATATAAACTGTAACTTTAAAATTCTTACCCAAAGGTTTTGTTATTGCATAAAAAGGTGGATTGATTTCAGGCATGTTTATCTTTAATTTTATGCAAAATATCAATGCTTTAATTAAAGAAAAGGTCAAGAAATAAATATACAATACAGTGTAATAATAATTTAGTCACATTGATGAAAACATTTGTTTTTTAGCAAAACAATAAAAAAATAACTAATACATTAAATAACAATGTTTTAATATAATGTTTTGAATAAATGTTATCAGACCCTAACAGAATAAAAATAAATACATTTTACTCAAACCCATACCTCATAAATCCATGAATCCAGTAAATCCAGAGCCGATAAAAGAATATACAGTTGAAGTCAGAATTATTAGCCCCCCTGAATTATTAGCCCCCCTGTTTATTGTCTTCCTCAATTTCTGTTTAACGAAGAGAAGATTTTCTGAACATAATAGTTTTAATAACTCATTTCTAATAACTGATTTATTTTATATTTGCCATGATGACAGTACATAATATTTTACTAGATATATTTCAAGACACTTCTATACAGCTTAAAGTGACATTTAAAGGCTTAACTAGGTTAATTAGGTTAACTAGGCAGGTTAGGGTAATTAGGCAAGTTATTGTATAACGATGGTTTGTTCTGTAGACTATCTATATAAAACATAGCCTAAAGGTGCTAATAAATTTGACCTTAAAATGTTTTTTAAAAAATTAAAAGCTGCTTTTATTCTAGCCGAAATAAACCAAATAAGACTTTCTCCAGAAGAAAAAAATATTATTAGACATACTGTGAAAATATCCTTGCTCTGTTGGGAAAAATCCTCATTTGGAAAAAAATCAAAGGGGGGCTAATAATTCTGACTTCAACTGTATATATGTAAACGTTGTGTGTGTTTGAAGGAGAGGTAGAGAGACAGGGCCTGTGCTGTGATCTTCTTAAAGTCTTTTTTTTGTCAAAGGATTCTTCTTGTATATATACACCTTACAGAAGTTTTTTTTTGGTATGTGGTAAACTAGTGTTATACTTAATGCAATTTCTGTAGTGAGAGATGTCTGTAAATAAATAATAGTGTGATTGTCACTGTCTAATAAATAGAGCACATTCTAGTTTAAAGTCTGTTTTGTCTAGTTGAAGTTTGTCCAATAGCTTATATGTAATCAAACATTATAAAAGGGTCATGCTAATTCTTTTCAAAAATGGAGGAAATGGAAGTTAAGCAAAAAACAACAACTTTTAAATCACACATATCATTTCTCACCTGATCCAACCCATTTTCCTTAGCCATCCGTCTCAGTTTGCACTCCAGGTTAACTATCTTAGCTTCTTTGCGTACGATTTCGATTTGAAGCTCATCGCTCCTTTCTTCCAGCTCTCGTATTTGCTTGCGATACTTGTCTTTGTCGATCAGACACTGAGAGACGAGATGTTGAGCGTCATCTCTCGATTTGAAAGCCTGAGGGATGGAGAAAACTCATTTCTATCAGTAACCCTTTTAAGCAGCCTGAAGTGAGCTGATCTAAAGCCATCATTAGAAACCCATTAGTACTCAACCTGGTCCCGTTCACGTTCCACCTCTTCCAGCTGCACCATGATGGTATTCATGCGGTTCTTGTACATTTCGCAGTCCTTCACCAAAGTGGAGCACTTCAACTCAAGGTCCTCCTTCTCTTCCAGGTACTGTGCATTATTAGATTTAATGATGCTCATTTAAACCCATCACAGCAAATACACGGCATTATTCAACATTGCATCACATGACCTTGAGAGGAAACCTTCTGAACAACAGAATGTAGATTGTTGTTATTATATTCCAGTTCAAACATTTACTCCAGAGTAAACATTTTCATGCAACTCAAACTCTGCTGATTGCACGACACAGTTCATTACATGGAAAATGCTCTGCCACTGTATACATTTTCATTTTGCTGTAGTAGAAATTTGCACGTTTGGTTTTGAATCTGGAATTTTGATAATTAATGCTTTATAATTAATATGCTGTTCATAAGAATGGAAAGTTATTACATTTATATAATTTCCATGTGCCCTTATTGTTATAAATGTGATGTGCTTTGTTTTGTTTTTTTACTCTAGAGTCAATTTTATTAATTAAAACGAATGTGTGTGTGTGTGTGTGTGTGTGTGTGTGTGTGTGTGTGTGTGTGT
>CAIGQZ010032903.1:7389596-7420354 GCA_903798205.1 Danio tinwini | reverse complement strand
TCTATCTATCTATCTATCTATCTATCTATCTATATCATTTATTCATTCATCCATTTATTTGTTTATTTATTTATCATTCATCCATTCATCTATCATTAATTAATTCATTTATTTTCTTATTTATCATTCATTCATTTATTTTTCATTCATTCTATTTATTTTTTCATCTTTCATTCATTCATTCATTCATTCATTCATTCATTCATTCATCATTCATTCAATTTATTTATCGTTCATTTATTTATTTATTTATTTATCATTTATTTATTCATTCATTTATTTATCATTCATTCATTTATTTGTTTATTTATTTATCATTCATTCATTTATTTATTTAATCAATCATACATTTATTTATTTATTTATTTATTTATCTATACCCAAAGTAGGCCTTCAACATAAGTAAAAAGTGGAAGATTTGAAGCTCCAAAAGAAGGCCGACTGTGATAAGTAGTCTCTGCCACCGCCCCTCCTCCCCCTTCCTGTCTTAGCCAGAATTCTGACACTTTTCACACGTCACTTCAGATGCGCTTCTAATTAGAGCTGCAGCACATTGCAGAAGGGGCCACTTAGAGCAGCCAGTCCTCATCAGCCTCTGTCACTTCTCGTTCATGTGTGACACAAGGAAAAAAAAACATTGCCTACACTTCATTATTTCTAGCCTCCAACAAAAAAAAAAAAAATCTCATGCAGAGATCATATTAAATACACTTAATGCCCATATGAGGCCAGTATCACATTTTGTCATGTTTATTATGAGAACGTTTAGGGTGTTACCAAGGCATGACCAATATATGACCCCAAATTTTAGCCATCGTCTACCAAAACTGCCTTTTAAGGCATCATAGAATAGGGAGGTTACGGCATAAAGACTGTTCCAAGCAGTAGGCAGTTGTGCTCCCATAGATGACTCATTTTGACAAAAAAAATGATTGCATATTTTGCAGATTATCTGTAAATGCACTGCTAATCTATAAATAAACTGTACTTTTAACATTTTCACTAAATATGGAAAACATTTCTAATAGTTATGATATACAGGAGGAAGCAATGTAAGTTTATGCCTAGCATTATCAGGATATTTAAAACACAATGGCACACACTAAGGCAGACAATAAACAAAACAAACTATCATTTAAAAGGGTTTTGGGGTTTGTCAAGTTTTTATTATAGTCTATTATGCCCATTATAATATATTATTAATATATAGGGAAATGGTAATATTGTGAAATATTATACTTTTTACAATACTACAATTTTATATAACTATTTTCTCTTTGAATTTATTTTATAATATAATTTATTCCAGTTATTCAAAGTTGAATTTTCAGCATCATTAATCCTGTTTTCAATATCCCAAGATTCTTCAGAAATTACTGTAGTATGCTGTGTTGATGTCAATGCTGAAAACGGGAGGTACTGCTTAATATTTCTGTGTAAACTGTTATTTTTGTCATGAAACTTTAATGAATAGAAAGTTATGAATGCTGTAACTGTCATATCTAACCAAAGTTCATGCATCCTTGCTGGACAATATTTATTAGTATTGTATTTATTTGTATAGTATAGTATTTGTATAGTATAGTATTTATTTAAAGTAATAATTAAAACTGATAACTGATACTGTAACTGATTTAAATGATCTGGTGAAAGTGGATCTCCAGTTAAATCCTCACTGATTCAAATCATATTTGGGAATTAAATATGGTAACAAAACGTTGAGCTGTTTAAGCCCTTTGTAATGTATTGTTTTAAGCACATCTAATGTATTGTTTTAGGGCTAAACATGATGTTAAAAAAATGCAAATATGCTCATGCATCTTCTTCACTGCTTCTGTACCCCATAAATAAAAATAGCACGTTTAAATAAAGTCCTTTTTTAATTAAGTTCTTAAAACATATTTTCCCTTACTGTGTTATATCGTGTTCACATTTGTCAGCACATTTGTAGTTATTATTTTATAAGTTTTAGTAGTAGTATAACATTTTCAATATTATTAATATACTATTAATACTGAGGTGCATGAAACAGTACAATTTTGCATGTTGACATGTTGAGTAAAAATTTGTATATTCCCCTTTTTCTCTGTGTACAAGTGAGAGCAGCCATTTAAATCTTTTTGGCTCAAGACTTCCGGTCTCATTCACTTCCACTTATTTTTTGACATTAAAAAATGCTCATTGTGCTGCTTGATGTTGCAAACTTGTATTATTCTGTTTTTTTCTGTATAGTTATGCAAACACTTGTTTGTAGAGAAAGTAGTTTGACCGTTTTCTGTGGTTTATTATTCCTAGTCATTTCTCCCATAGGCAGCTGAATCTTCTAAAACAATTGCGAAAACGAGTGCACTTCCCCATTAAAGAATAAAGTCAATAAAGTATTAGTAGTAATGAAAGCTTCAGCAAAGGTTCTACAAGGAAAACTCTAATTCTACATCATTCTTCATAATTACCAATTCAGCCAATAATAATCAAATGCGCTATATAAATAAGCCATCTAAACTATTTCTTTCGCTGTTTATAGGTGACGTAGCCGAAGTTCCCTCCATTTTACCTATCACCACCAGGTTGGGCCACGTTCACACTGGTGGTTGGCTCTGCCCAGCCTTCATCTTCAGGCAGTATTTGTCAGCTGTTTTATGCAAATGTTTTATGCTTTCTTAATAAATGGTAAAACGTTTATCCGCCTACCAAGTCTTTCTGGTAGAACTATAAAGTAGTATTTTAACATCTATGCAAGTGCTTTTACTCAAAAGCATCGTCCACTAATTAAGTAAAATCCACAAATGTAAACTTATAGCAAAATAAACTGGGTTTTTTTAACAAGACGTTTTTTTAAGACTGTTATTCAACATTTGTATGCTCCATGTATTTTTTGGCAAAGACCTTGAAACTGAAATGATTTTTCAAAGTACAAAGCCAATCCTAACCTTGTCCCGGAGTTCCTCGGCCTGTCGGACCTCTTCGTGAAGGTTGCAGAGTCTGTCGACCAGCTCCTGACGGTCCTCCAGAGCCTCCTGTCGGTCATGCTCCAGGATATCCAAGATGGCCTTGTCTGAATCCGGCAGAGGCCCGGGCTGTGCATGCAAAGAAACAAAACAAGCATGCAATACATCCTTTCCCAACTGTCCTCTATTCCCTGATATGCAGAAAGGGTCTTCACCTGTATGATGGACTGCAGCTCCTGAACTTTGATCTTCAAGACCTCATTCTCTCGCTCCAGCTCGAATACCTGCTCTTTGCGGGGTCGGTTCTCAATGTCATTCTTCAGTTTCAGAGACTGCCTTCTCTCCATTTTGCATTCCTCCTCCACCTTGTTCAGCTTGTGCTTCAGTTGGTCGATCTGGAGGAAATTGAGAGACGGCAGTCAAATCTTTTGTATAGATTTTAAAGGCAAAAAAAATCAAGTCAAATCAGAATCTCTCTGACCTCTAGCTGAAGGTCTCGGCTCCTCATCACGGCCATATTCTTCTCTTCGCTGAGCTGAGCGTAGCGCATGGCAAGCTGATAGTTGTCATCCTTCACCTTCATAAGTTCATCGTTATAGTTATTGCGCTCTTCTTTCATCTTATTGTAGCGCTCTTGGAAAGTCAGCAGCTCCTGGTTGGTTAGACGCAGTTTTTTGTGCTCATCTTCTAGTGTACGGCATTTGGTCATGACGTCCATCCGCTGCATGTCTTTTGCCTTGGACTGCTGCTGAAGCTTTATGACTTCATTCATTAAAAACTGGATGAGGCCTTCCTGGCCCTCTTCCACTGCAGGACAAAAACAGCCAATTAAATACAACTGCACAAATAATGTCTCATTTCCACTGAGTGGTACGGTTTGGTACAGTTCAGTACGCATTTATGTCCATTTCCATTTCTGATACCTAACACAACAGTACAGTGGCAAAAGGGTGGAGCTAGACTCACTGCAGAATGCTGATTGGTTTACAGAGAATCATCACGTGTGTGCAACAAGACTGGAGAACGACAACACAAGGACTGCCATATTTAAATACACAGCTGAAACACGACACCGCAAATGATGGAGCAATGAACCATGCTCAAACAAAGCTTGTCTCTTATTGTGACAAACAGCCACATGTCAAGAAGCGAGATCTGCTGTAAGTCCGCCATTGTTTACCAGACCATTTGCATGCCACGTGTAATAAAGCATGGAAATGTGAAGGGAATTGCTTCCCCACTCTATTTGCGTGCATCTACGTTTAAAATAATGAACTTGAGTATGCAAAAGATACTGTACGATATGTGAATGACGTTGATGCAACTCTCTGGTGCAAACCATGCCTACCAACTAAGAATACTAGTGACAGTTGAAATGAAAGCCTGATCGGAGTGAATCATACTGTACTGCACTATGCTGAACCTTGCCGCTCAGTGTAAATGAGGAATAAGTGTTCCACCTTATATCAAGTGACTTTAACTAACATGTGCTTACATGTAATTGGTTTACATGTAATTAACAACTAGTTCTCTTTTACATTAATGGCTATAAAAAAGTGGGAACCACAAAAATGCACCAATAACCAATATTGTAACCAATATATATCCAATATAACCAATAAGCAACGATAAAGTTTGCTTGAAATGTCAGTAAGTAAGTAATGTGTATTTATATAGCACATTTATCGTGTATGGCCATACACCCAAAGCGCTTCACAATCATTAGGGTTGGGGGGGGGTCTCTCCACACCACCAGCAGTGAGTAGCATCCACTTGGATGATGCGACGGCAACCACAGGACAATGGCGCCAGTGTGCTCATCACACACAAGCAAGGAAAGGAAGAGTGGAGTGGAGAGACAGTGAGAGATGAATGGGGATGGGGATGATTGGGAGGCTATGGGTAAGGGCCAATGGAGGGAATTTGGCCAGGACATCGGGGTTACCCCTACTCTTTACGAGAAGTGCCATGGGATTTTTACTTACCACAGTCAGGGCCTCGGTTTAACGTCTCATCTGAAAAACAGTGCTCACTGACAGTACAGTGTCCCCTTCACTATACTGGGGCACTAAGACTCACACAGACCACAGGTTGAGTGCCCCCTGCTGACCTCTCTAACACCACTTCCAACAGCAACCTAGTTTTCCCATGCGGTCTCCCATCCAGGTACGGACCAGGCTCAGCCCTGCTTAGCTTCAGTGAGTAATCGGTCGTAGGCTGCAGGTTGATATGGCTGTGGCATTCACATCATTCATATGTTATGTTGTGTGAGTATGGTAATTATATAGCACCTTTTGATACTACTATTAGTGTACCACTAAGGTGCTTACATATTATTATTTATTTATTTATTTATTTATTGTATTATTTATGATTAGAAGCAACTGCTCAAAATGGGATCTGGAAATGAAATGTATTACAGATGCCCATCCCACAGGCCAAGCAGGTGCAAGGCAACAAACATTTTTAAGACATGGTCGTAGATCATTTATATGTGCAGTACTTTAATTTAAAAGTGTCTCACCGACTATAGTGGAGCATCTGCGTGTCGGCTCCTTCCCTGTGACCAGTTTGTAGAGGTCAGGGTAATACAACTCAAGACTCTCCAGAAAAACCACATAGCCTCGCTCGCCTTTCGTGTGCAGGATATCCAGAAGCCGGCCTGAAACAAAAACCACAAGCACTTAATGAACTAAAAAAAGTAGAAACAGTAAGGTCTCTGATGTCTTGTTTATAAAGTTACTTTATATACTACATGTTCAACAAAACTAAAGTTGCTTTTAGTTTTATTAAATATGTTACTTTGAAAAATGTTTGATTTTTATGTTGTCAGCTAAAAACCTAAATGCCAATCTGTCACGTCTGCTGTAGTGCCATATTGTGGTCTTTTAGACACTAGTTATATTTTGGTTTTTGTTCCTGTTGTGTAGTTGTTCACGTGATCACTAATTGTCTGTCATTGTCTAATTAGTGTTGACTTGGTTCCCGAGATTGTTCATATTTCAGAACCCCCACTTAAAGATACCACCCTTCTAGACTGTGCAAAGAGATTTTGGCCAGTGTTGAAATCAAGCCCATAATTGATTTTTGTGAATCCCAGTCTAAAGGAAATTCTGATCCCGAGACTCCATTGGAGTTTGTTTTGATTCCAGGGCCTCTTTCTAAGATGGCTGATCATTTGGAAGTTTGGTTAAATGAGGCTGATACTTCTGAACATTTTAGCAAAATGGCTGTTAGTTCAGATTTTATACCCATTATAACCATTTATGAGGTTATGACCATTTTAGAGCCACTGCCTTAGCTGATCAATATTTCTCAGCTTCAGCCCTGTGTTTTGGCTATTTTCAAACCAGTACCTGAACTGTCTGCTAAGCCTGATTGTGTTCTTGAAACCACATGTTTGGAGGACTCTTCTTTGGGGGAATCTTTATTTTACATTTTTTTAATATTTTGATTTGCCATTCTTAAAGAGCCCGTTTTTTTATATTTTGAAGATGTCATTTTCTTTTGTTTTTGTGAGTCCTTGTCGCCTAGGACCAGTGAGATTTTGCCCTTGTCCACAATTGCCAGCAAGTCTTTGCCCCAAAATGCCGGCAAATCTTCGCCCCAAGTGCCGGCGAGTCTTTGCTCTCAAGCACTGGCGAGCCTTCCCTCTCAAGGGCCGGAGAGGCTTCGCACTCAAGCGCCGGCAAACCCTCATCCTCTAAGGTTAGTAAGTCCTTGCCATTCAAACCAGTTAATGTCCATGGAGGAGGAGGAGAATTCCACCTGGACCATAAGGATGGTCTTATGTTCCATGTGGGGGGCTACTAAACCCACCAGTGGCACCTTGGTGGAACAATGACTGGCTAAAAAGGACCTTTTCCCCTATGATACCACCATGGTGGTTTTCTATTTGGGCATTGATATGTTAGGACTGGATTAATCATCTGTGTTTTGGACTTTATTGTTGTCCTTATAGATTCATTTCTGCTCCTTGGTTTGTCATGTAAGGATTTTGTTGTTGTAATGTTGGTTTGTCCCACCATCCCTCCCCCTGGTCCATCTCCCTTCCTCCCTCCTAGATAGATGCTTATTGGGAAGTGTCTGGTAGTCACTCCCTTTGAGTCTGCTGTAGTGTCATATTTTGGTCTTCTGGACACTAGTTATGTTTTGGTTTTTGTTCCTGTTTTGTAGTTGTTCCAGCTGTCTGTCATTGTCTAATAAGTGTTGTCATTATAAGCTTTGTTATGTTGTGTTTAGTTTGCCTTTGGATTTTTGCTGTTTGCTCGTGCACTCTGTTTACACAATTCTGTTTTGTTTTGTCTTTGACCTATTTTGTAAAAAGTTGAATCAATGGAATCAGGGTGTTTGCCATGTTCCCCCAATATGGTCAATAATCATGTGAAAGACCCCCATTTTTTGAAAATACTTCATTTCTATTAAGTTACAGTTACATATTCTAATCATTATAATGTGTGTATGTACTTATTTATTAATGTAAATATTTATTTTCACCTTTATTAATTAAAAAATATTCATTCATAAAAAATTAATTTGTTTATTTAATTAGGATTAAAATTATTTAAATAAATCTTACATAATTATTTTAAATTATATTATAATTCTAAAATGATTTAAATCCAATTTTCATATACTTGTTCTTATCAATTTAAGTCCTTATTCATTTATCACCAAAGACACACTATTTCATTAAGGAAATGATTAATTGTTATACATTTTTTCACAATTCAACTTAAAAGACTCACCTCTTTTCTCCATTTCACTCAAGATGCACATCACAATATGGAAATTGTGGTAGTATTTTTTCCTTTGTGATAATTTGAATTGAATATTTCTCTAGTGAGTGCCATTCACGCCTGCTCACGTAAATCCATCAGAGGACGCTGACAAGTGACTGATTGACCGACCGACCGACCGATTACCCCACCCACATCCTTCCCTAAACCCAACCTATAGTGTTTTCAAAAGCACGGATTGACCAGCGCCCACCCCCTTCCCTAAACTCTAAAGATTTTTAAAGCCCGTTGTTGCATTCGACTCCGCTTTGCGTCTCAAGTCGTCCGACGTACGTGGCAAACTGGTAACAGCGAAAAAAGCCATCCATACAGAGGTAAGCGGTCAGCTGGTAGTCGCAAAAGGGAACGATGTCAAACCGCCCTGTAATGTTTGTTTTAAAAACCAAATGATGTACCTCTGGCTACATAATTCGCGATCTACAGAAATGTATACAGGGCTACATATTCCCAATAAGCCTGCGTTGGATTATTTATTTTTTGCATTTTTGAAATGACAAATGTGTTTCAGCAAATGTGTTAGATGAAATAACACACCTTAGTGAGTTCAGTTAGTCAGACACATGTACAGGTATGTGCTTGCAAAGCGAACTCCACCCACAGTACAGGTGCTTCCAATCGGCTTTGATTTGTAATCAAATTTGCTGTGTCTTGCACAGTAGTAATGCTGCAACTGGTGTGGTCAAACAACTTTCTTGTTGACTAATTCATATTGCATGAAGTCTAGCTGCTATTCTGTTACACTGCTCTATATCACAAAGCAGGAATGTCCAGAATTGTCTTTGATAAAAATGCTGCATTGTACTTTAATTCACAAGTGAAACTCATGGCACAAAAAGCACTTGAAAGATCCTCTGTACTACATGCCAAGCAGCCAGTCCCAGAGGGAACGGAGAATCATTAGGGGGCTGTGAAAATCCCAGCCGTGGTAAACAAGCATTTTGATGTGCTGCTTTGTGACAAACAAACAGCGCAGACTTTAGCAAGCTGCTCGGCCGAAATCCCTGTCATCCGTTTTGCCTGTGGCCATTCGGAAGTTGAAAAATGATACAGAGTCGCCAGGAAAAAAAAACTACATCGGTGGCGGCTCAAAGGATTAAAAGCGTCCATTCATCATCGCATTACACCACTGGAAAAACACAGTGAAAGATGGGGTGACCGAGTAACTGATTGATGACGTGATTTGCATGTAAATGTTTTCGCATTTGCATTTCCATATTCCATAGTGACAGTATTTTCTGCCACTTGCATCTATGAATGTTGATGTTCCTGCACTCTGACTTCGAGAGCCAAACCAAGCAGTGAGCGCATCCCGAATCACATCATTAGCACTGCTACAGTTCATAAGCATATATACGTAGGAAAACGTTAAGTAATACCTGCACGGTTGACTTTGGACTCCAGCAGGCGAGAGTTGAGCACTTCGTCTTCATCTTGTTCATCGATGACCTTGCATTGGCGCAGGTATGAGGTCAGCTTGTTGGGGTTGATGAAACGGCACAAGATGTACCGGTTCTTCTCAGCGTTTTCCCACAACGTCTCTCCGTAGTCCAGCATGCTCATTGAGCCTCCGTTGTCCATTTCTGCAGAGGCCTCTATAAGATGAGAATGAGAGAGAAAATAAAAGATGCTATTTCGACACTCCTTTCACACCCGCAGCATTGACAGCACACCAGATGAAAAAAAAAATTCAATCTTGTTGTTGCATGCACAATGATAGATGTGTCTATTGAGCTGTGATAACAATGTTTTAAAGTCGACATGACCTTATTTGCTTTCTTCATGCAGTTTTGGATTCTAAAGCGAGTGATTCATTCATGCACGGTTTTCCGAATTGTTGTGTTCGGAACTTTTATAAATAAAATGTAATCAGGGATGCATGGTTAATCGGAAATGCAGCATGGCTAGGTGCTACTTATAAACCATGTCACGTGCTACAGTGTGAAGTATGTGTTTAGCTCATGAACATTATTTTAGTCTCAGAATGTCTTATTTTGCAGTGCTGTCTACAAGAATCTCATCTCTGCATGTGCTTGGAGTTTGAGGTGCTTATAACATATCTTTAGGGAAACCCACATTGTAGCTATCAAATTCATAAGTGGTGATGAACTGAGCTTTTTTTCTTTAAAGCATTTTTTTCCCGGTGTCCAAATTCAATTCATGTTTATTTCTATAGAGCTTTTACAATGTAGATTGTGTCAAAGCAGCTTAACATGGAAGTACTAGTAAATTGAAATCGTGTCAGTCTAGTTTCAGAGTTGAAGTTAGTTTAGTTCAGTTCGGTATGATTAAACGATTAAACGATTCGATTAAATTTCACTGTTGAAAGTTCAAACACTGAAGAGCAAATCCAAGTGCAAAGAATGTGTCTGTGAGGTTTTTTCCTCATGGATAATTTTGTAATGCTATGCTGTAAATGACTTTTTTGGGATGGAAACAAAAACAAGCTGTTTTAGCACATGTCTTGTTTCACGCTAATGAGCTCCTGCTTCCCGCCCCATTTCAAGAAGAAGGCAGATTCTTTCAATGTGAATTAATCATGATCCTAAACTGACCCGTATGCACAAACAACTATAACACACAGCTTGAACTAGGGCTCCACGATATTAGAAAAATATGACATTGCGATGTGGACAATTTTACCAGATAGTTTGAACAGCTTTGGGGTGCGTTTCCCAAACAACGACAAAGCTCTGTCATAGTGCGATGCATCGTTTAGAAAAAGAACGATGTAGTGACGAGTGGTTCCCAAAACCGTAGCTACTTTGTCGCAGATCCACTATAACGTTCGTCATGAGACATGGCTGCGTTCAAAATGGTATTCAAAGTGTTTTTAAAGTGCACTGCGAAGGAAGTGCAATTGTCAATGTGAGGTTCGCTAAAACTGAACTGTAAAAAATACATTGAAGAGATGACTTTAGAGATGACTAAGAGAGATGACTTTAATGTTTTTTTCTTTAATCATTTCAAGTTTAAATGTTAGAATGTTCTAAATGATTAGGCCATAGAGGGAATAACTGGGAATAAAACACAACCAGGAACTATGCTTCTAACTACAGTTCGAGAGGTGTAGTTGGAAACGTACAAGTTTGCATTGCAGTTTGCGAATGTTCGTTGGAGCGATGGATTTGGGAAACACAGAATTAACAAACTATGTTTGCAACGACGACATTTGCGACCTTAGTTGGCTAACAATGGTTTTCAGAAACGCACACCTGTTTAGAAAACATTCAGTAAGATTGATTTAGATGATTCTGTAAAGGCGGGAATCATGCATAAAATAAAATAAACAAAATGAAAACACAGATAAATGTGAAACAGACAGTGCTTTATGCTTTTTTGGGGAATCTAATGTAATAAAAATGTAAAAACACTGTGTAGTCTTCACTGTAAAAATATTTCAATAAAAAAAGTCTGTTAAAGATACAAATGCTTACACAGTCACAAGCCTTGAAAACACATACAAATTACAAACTTTTACTCCATTATCGTTACATTCTGCAGTGATTCCACAAATCACATCTGAAATATTTCTCCTGGACGACTAATTTCAAAATATACGCACATTGTGATATCGATGCGGAAACGATATATTGTGCAGCCCTAGCTTGAACTTTTTAATTATGTACACAATGTATACACTGTATGATGTGAATAGAGCAGGGGTAGGAGAGGAAAAAAAAAACCTGATGCATTGTAATTCTTTCTCTAACTATTTTAAATCAATTCTTAAAATGTAAGAATCAATCCTGTATTCAAATTAGATGATGATGACGTGGGTCTCCATGGGCAGAGCTCTAAACACAAAAATAATAAGCACTGATAGTCGCACATATTATAAGCATGCTGGTAATTTCGCTTCATTTAGGCAGAGGGCTAATTAAAAGTGTGACAATTCTGATCCGTTGTGCATTATAGACATCATAGACTGACATGAAGATAAGCCTACTGCACAGTATTACAAACATGTGATCATTACTATTTTTTAAAGCCTGTTTTATGCTTTAAGCTGAATGCTAATAGCTTGCAAAATAACCAGTCATTCATTTTCTTTCGGCTTAGTCCCTTTATTCATCAGGGGCCGCCAGAGTGGAATAAACCGCCAACTTATCCAGCATATGTTTTACACAGAAGATGCCCTTCCAGCTTTAACCCAGTACTGGGAAACATCCATACACACTCATTCACACACATACACTACACGCAACAGTACCATCTGCCATCATGGCGAAGACAAAATAAATTAGTAATTAAAAATGAGTAAATAAAACTACAGCTTAAAATGTATTAAGAAAAATCTTTAAAAAAGGAATTATAATTTCACAAAGGTGCTAGCTATGAGTGTAATTATATTTTTTTAAATATGACAGTTTGTTCTTCATAATGGCTTTTTGTAAACTGATGTTTTAATGTCACATTCAGAGCTTGTTCATCCTAAAAAAAAGTATTTAATACATTTTTTAAATATTAAGACGGCAATAACGTCATACAGAGATTCCAATCAATAACCACAAACACAGTAAATCTAATTCTAGTTCAAATGTAAAGTTGTAAGCGTTTAAATGTACAGCAAAAGATATAGGAAAATGTGTTTTAAGAATCATGACTCCCAGAATCAGAATTGGATCAAGTGTAAAGTCCCGAAAAAGAATCCCACCTTATAAAGCATGTTGTCAAATTATGTTTAATATGATTATTATTGTCGTTTTTGCAGACAGCAGTGTATTTAGTTACTATAAATGATGGTTGGAGGGCGATGCAGTGGCTCAGTAGGTAGTGCTGTCGCCTCACAGCAAGAAGGTCACTGGTTTGAGCCTCGGCTGGGTCAGTTGGCGTTTCTGTGTGGAGTTAGCATGTTCTCCCTGCGTTCGCGTGGGTTTCCTCCGGGTGTCGGGTTTCCCCCACAGGCCAAAGACATGCAGTACAGGTAAATGGGGTAGGCTAAATTGTCCCTAGTGTATAAGTGTGAATGGATGTGTATGGATGTTTCCTAGAGATGGGTTGCAGCTGGAAGGGCATCCGCTGTGTAAAACATATGCTGGATAAGTTGGCTGTTCATTCCGCTGTGGCGACCCCGGATTAATAAAGGGATGAAAAGAAAATGAATGAATGTTGGTACTAATGCGTTTTTAAATGTCTGAAACCTAGTGTTTTAATGCAATTAAAAACATTACTTTCTGACTATGTCTATGACTACTTCTGAATGTTCTAATTACACCACTGTGATCGCTCGCTCCAGAGACCAGCTGAGACTGACCACACCTGTGCAGTGAACTCATCAATATTTAAGCTGATGAATAGTGAGTGAGTGAGATATAAAAGTGGCACAAATTGGAATTAAAAAGACCAGATTATATGCATTTTTTAGCAACACAGTGTTCCTTGAACAGAAAGACTCAACTCAACTATCTGAGTTATTTAAATGAGAGATTTTGTTGTGCCATGTGTACATTCCAGCAAGAAATCTCATGACTACACTTTCAAGGAAATTCAGAAACAGTGCTTACTGATAGACCAAAGAGAGCTTTTTTAAGCTCAAAAAGTAAAGGAAGCTAAAAGGTGTAATAAGATCATGAAACCTTCAACATCTATAAAACGTGGATCACACATATTTTGTTCCTCAACTGTTTCCACATGCTTTTAAAATTACTTTTGTCAGCTGAACAATTGGCATGTTGTTAAACAACAGTCCGCTGAACACATCACCCTACTTACTCGTCTTTTTCACTCACATTACAGAGGTGTTAAAAATTAGTGCAATTGTTGCACATATATCTTCATTCATTCATTTTCTTTTCGGCTTAGTCCCTTTATTAATCTGGGGTCGCCACAGCGGAATGAACCAACAACTTATCCAGCACATGTTTTACCCAGCCGATGCCCTTCCAGCCGCAACCCATCTCTTGGAAACATTCACACACACTCATTCACACTACGGACAATTTAACCTACCCAACACACCTGTACAGCATGTCTTTGGACTGTGGGGGAAACCGGAGCACCCGGAGGAAACCCACGCAAATGCAGGAAGAACATGCAAACTCCACAGAGAAACGTCAACTGATCCAGCCGAGGGTCGAACCTGTGACCCAGCGACCTTCTTGCTGTGAGGCGACAGCACCACCTACTGCGCCAATGCATCGCCAAGTCACATATATCTTAGTACACAAAAATCATACAACCATTTACCAAACTGACAATTACAAATGTATATGATACCATTTACAATGATTAGCCATGGTAACATTTAATAATTCAATATATTGTGAAAATGATCCAACAAAATATTGATATCACTTTAAAATACCATGAATAATTATTTATCATTTAAACCATTATATTGGAATGGTTGTTCACCACAGCAACAAATCCCTGAAGACTAATATAGGTGTTTTATTTTAAACTGTGAACATTTTCACATGTTAATCTGGCCTACGACACTGAAAATTCTGACTATTTATAGGTATTTTGCTCATTAACTCTCTACAGTTGGGTTCTATTTGTTAACAATAAATTAAAATAAAGTAAATGTAATGAAAATGTCCTGGATAGTTTAGCTCCAACTCTAATCAAACACACCTGAACCAGCTAATCAAGTTTTTTTACTAGAAACTTCCTAGCAGGTGTGTTGAAGTAAGTTAGAGCTAAACTCACCAGGACACCGGCCCTCCAGGATCGAGTTTGGACAAACCAGCCATAAGACGTAATCCTTAAACTTAAATGGAGTTCATTTTTTGGTTGCATTACCTAACTTTTAATAATGAGTATTGTAAAGTGTTACATATTGTACTTCATCATCGTTTTGTAAATTGATATGTTTGACCATTTTATTTACTCTGAACATGTACATTATATATATAATAAGGCAAAACACCTTTGTTGTTGTTGCTGTTGTTGTCATACAGTACCTGATAAAGTAATCTCTTTTGCCGCTTAGGCCATTATCAAGATAATCCCAGATACCATGATAAAGCATCAGCAATTAATCGCAAATATAGAATTTTATATTAGGCAGAAGCCTAAAGACAATTAATGTTTCCACAATTTTGAAATGACTTTTACACTTCTACACCTTCACTATCCAGTTGTTGTCTGTAAACATCTCCACCAGAAAGTAAACAATAAAGTGCCATTGATGTGAGAGTGACCTGCATCTGTGCCACATCCTGACGCATTTCTGTCCTGCGGTGAGCCTGCTTCTGTATGCTACCACACTCTGCCTCATTTCATAGAGGCGTAACAAACCATTTCTTTTTTTAACACAGTGGACACTGGCTGTAAAGATGTCACAACACAGAACTGATATGCAGAAAACAGCCACTCCGCACTATTGCAGAACTGAGATGATGGTCTAGCAGACACTCACGTACACACGTGAATGAACGGTTTACCTGCTTCATGGACTGCGGCATAGTGATTAATGGCCAAACCTCATGGATACCGAGAGCAGATGGGCAATAAAATGCTGATACAGGCTATAGAGAGTCCAATTCACAGATTTAAAAATACAGAAATCAACGTTTAATATAAATGAATTAAATCATGTGTAATAAAGCCTTCAAAGTGAGAAGGCACACTCATTACTGTTGTTAATTTCTTAGTTGAATCATATATTTAAAGGTTTATTAAATGCAATGAATGGACAGAGCCAGGGTTTTACACACAATCCACCTCTCTAACTCACCATACAACCAATAGAGAATTAAGAAAAAGAAGCAATGAACAGATTTTAGCAATCCATAAGGGATAGTACATGGTAAAGATTAGATTCTACTTTAGTCAAGATTAGATTCAACTTTATTGTCATTACACATGTACAAGTACAAGGCAACAAAATGCAGTTTAGGTCTAATCAGGAGTGCAAAAGCAGCAGGATATAGGTATAATTATGAAGTGCAATTATAGAAAAACTATGGTGATATTTACTATGAACATTACACACAGGTTGTATTGACTATGATCAGAGATTTACAATAGATTAATATACAGTTGAAGTCAGAATTATTAGCCCCCCTTTGATTTTTTTTCTATTGAAATATTTTCCAAATGATGTTTAACAGAGCAAGGAAATTTTCACAGTTTGTCTGATAAGATTGTTTCTTCTGGAGAAAGTCTTATTTGTTTTATTTTGGCTAGAAGAAAAGCAGCTTTTAATTTTTTTATTTTTTAAACAATTTTTAAGGTCAAAATTATTAGCCCCTTTAAGCTATATATTTTTTTCAAAAGTCTACAGAACAAACCACTGTTGCACAGTAACTTGCCTAATTACCCTAACCTGCCTAGTTAACCTAATTAACCTAGTTAAGCCTTTAAATGTCACTTTAAGCTGTATAGAAGTGTCTTGAAAAATATCTAGTCAAATATTATTTACTGTCATCATGGCAAAGATAAAAAAATCAGTTATTAGAAATAGGTTATTAACACTATTGTGGTTAGAAATGTGCAAAAAAAAATCTTCTCTCCGTTAAACAGAATTTGGGGAAAAAATAATCAAGGGGGCTAATAATTCAGGGGGGCTAATAATTCTGACTTCAACTGTATGTACAGATTGCTATTAATAATCATGGCATGCAGAAATATATGAACATAATTACAAATGTATATATATGCAGTGGATATGTCCAATTAAAGATGAATTAGTGCAACAAAGTGAAATGAATATGTACAATTTTAAATGTGCAGTGATTATGGGGCATATAAATTATTTATTTTTAAGTTATTTTATTATTAGGTTGTTATTAGTTATTTTTAAACATATTTGGAGGTTTGAGAATTTTGTTCATGCAGTGGATGTAAATATTTACCAAAGACTCCTAAATAAATATACAGTTGAAGTCAGAATTATTAGCCCCCCTTTAAAATGTTTTTTCTTTTTAAAATATTTCCTAGATGATGATTAACAGAGCAAGGAAATTTGGAGAAAGAATTTCTTCTGGATAAAGTCTTGTTTGTTTTATTTCGGCTAGAACAAAAGCAGTTTTTAATTTTTTAAAAAAACATTTTAAGTCAAAATTATTAGCCCCTTTAAGCTATATTGTTTCTGATATTCTACAGAACAGACCATACCATCGTTATACAATAACTTGCCTAATTACCCTAACCTGTCTAGTTAACCTAATTAACCTAGTTAAGCCTTTAAATGTCACTTTAAGCTGTATAGACGTGTCTTGAAAAATATCTAGTCAAATATTATTTACTGTCATCATGTCAAAGATAAAATAAATCAGTGATTAGAAATGAGTTATTAAAACTATTATATTTAGAAATGTGTTGAAAAAATCGTCTCTCTGTTAAACAGAAATTGGGGGAAAAAATAAACAGGAGGGTTAATAATTCAGGGGGCTAATAATTCTTACTTCAACTGTAGACGTCAAACAAATTTAGGGTGAGAAGGATGAAATCTTGCATTTCCCAGTATTGGGTTGTGGCTGGAAGGGCATCTGCTGTATAAAACATATGCTGGATAAGTTGGCGGTTCATTTCGCTGTGGCGACCCCTGACTAATAAAGGTACTAAACCGAAAAAAAAAGAATGAATGCATGAATGAATGAATGATGAAATCTTGCAATTTAGGATTTTTTATGCACATACTACAATTATAAAAATAGCACAGAGGAATATATCCTGTGTCATCAGCTCTTGGACAGAATGAAATATTCATCTTCATCCTGCATGTCAATAATTTTCTAAAAAAAAATTAATAATATGTTTTAGTCTGTGTTTTCATCTGTGTATTTCCAATATCAAAAACTGACTAATGTTAATGTAATCAATGTTGGCTCAAGCTCAAAGCAGATTGGTTCTTTTTGCCATTGTTAATGCTTTAGCTAACACTTCAATCTACTGTCTCACTTGCATTAGTATTCAAAGGTTTGGGGTTGGTAAGATGTTTATCTTGTTGTTGTTTTTAAAAGAAGCCTATTATGCTCATCAAAAATAGTGTTTAAAATGTAATTATGTCCTGGGATAACAAAGTCAATTTTCAACATTGTTACTTTAGGGTCATGTGAGACATTTTGAATCCTATAGAGCAGGGGTGCTCAACCCTATTCCTGGCGATCGACCTTCCTGCAGTTTTCAGTTGCAGCCCTTATTAAACACACCTGCCTGTAATTATCAAGTGCTCCTCATGTTCTAAATAATTGGTTCAGGTGTGTTTGATCTGGGTTGGAGCTGAAATCAGCTGGAAGGTCGATCGCCAGGAACAGGGTTGAGCACCCCTGCTATAGAGCACAGACTTAAAATTGGTTTTCCTTATAAGAAGGGAAACAAAAACAATAAAATCTGTGTTTAGTGTTTATAAATGTCGAATCCAATCACAAAATTTTGAAAGTACTTTCCAAAAAAAAGTTTTACTCCAAAACTATCAAAAGGTTTTCAAAACTATAAAAAAGTGTGAAAATGAGTTTTTGTAAACAAGAAAGATAAATAAAAAAATATATTTAATTAATTTATTATTATTTTGGCTTAGTCTCTTATTTATCAGGGGTAGCCACAGCGGAATGAACCCACAAGTATTTCGGCATAAGTTTTACGCAGTGAATGCCCTTACAGCCACAACCTAGTACTGGACACCCATACACTTTCGCATTGGCACACACACACACTACGGCAACCTTTTTGTTGTGAGGCAACAGTGCTAACCACTGAGTCACCGTGCCGCCCCATCTTCAGATTATCTTATTTTTTATCAAAGCTGACAACAGTTGCTTACATTTCCAAAGCAGTTTGGACAAAAGCTTTGACGTAAACAATAATCCATTCATCACTGTGGTAAACAACCACAAGAAGTGCTCATTAAACAAAGATTGTGACGTCATGAAGAATGATACATGAAGTTGGAACATGAAGGATTATAGTAAAATGTTTCTGTAGTAAAAGTTTAGTAAAAATTGACAACTCTTCACAGAGCCACCGGAGGAGGAGGGGTGGGGGGTTGGGGGTTTAGGACGATTCTAAGGGCCCCCAGAGATATTATTAGGGGCCCCCGGACCACCCAAATGCTCATCTGATGTTAAAATACTGTTTAGATGTTTATTTTATGTTTAGATTACATGTTTTTGTCATTGATGATGCGCTGATCAGTAAGCTCTCTCGATTAACACAGTGGAGATTTCTTTAGTTATATCATTTTAGTCGTTTGATATGTGGTAACACGCAGTCTAATATTTCGCTGAACAGATCAGCCACTAATGATTATAAACAATCATAAAGTCCTCGTGCTGCAGGAATTAGGAGGTTTGCTAAAGGCACAGCTGTCGTGCAGTAAGGGATTTGCGTCTTTAATAATCTACAGTACAAATGATTAGTTAATCCATATGAAACAGTCCCTTAAAAGTCACGTCTCGCTTTCAGTTTCCGGTTTAGGCACGCTTGCACTCACACTGTAAGCGTACCGCGCCTGAGACCAAGTGAACCGCGCTCAGGCCCACCTCTTCCAACCGGGCCAGGGCCTCCTAAGTGAACCGTGCCTGAGCCCGATTCAGAGCACTCACACTTCTCAAACGATCCGGAAAACGGGCCTTGGCACTGTTGGATAGCATAGTGTTGAGTACGCCCTAAGGCTCTGAATTCCTGCTCCCTGTTCCAAGGAATCCTGTTGAGACTTTACAGGCTTACACACACACACACACACACACAAACATATGTACACAGACAGATAGAAAAGTCGCTACCTAGTCTGACATTCACTAATGGTCTTCCCCTAAAATGTGTATGGTCCAATTTCGCTACATGTAAAAGTGTATATGACAAATAAAGGCTTCATCATCATCATCATCATCATTATCACTTGACCAGTCGTTCAAGTTATTTATCAGTTAAATAAAGTTTATTCGAGTGCCGTTAAGGAGTGAATTAGATTGATATACTTGGATAAATAAATATGCATTGAATATCTTTTTGCAAGCACACTAAAGACTTTTGTAATATTTGAATATGAAGTACATTGCATCATTATATGTTTTATAATTGATTTCCTGTGTATTCAAACATATTTTGTGTTTAACAGGCTAAAAAGACACTCAACTGTTGCAGAGTGAGAGCAATGGTCTGGGAATTTGTCTTATCAAACATGTATGTTAATTGATATCTAAGAAACACTAATGCTGTACTGTAATGCTGTTCTGAATTATAATTATTATTATATTTTTATCTAAGGAAGATTGTTATTATTGTTACTACTAGTATTTCTATTTGCAATGTGTGATATTATACGTCTTTTATGTATGTATGTTGTAAGTATGGGTGTCATAGCTGTCAACATTGGGATGTGGAAATAAAGGATATGTCCACCATAACAAGGGATTCCCCAGACACCCATCTCCCCCCCCCCCCACTCCTTAAAAAAAATCCCCAAATTACTAAATATGTTTATTTGGAGCTGTTTCATTGTAAAAATAAAAATAAAAACAATTAAATGGTCAGTAAAATGTTTTATTGTTATTATTTACAAAAGAAAAAATAAATAGTATACATTAGCAGCAAATACATTAGCAAACAGTTCAGCTTATTAAAATGAATAGCTATTATAATGAAATAGAATCAAGCCATCAAATCTCATTAGCTGTTTCTTCACTGTATAACTTACACATTCTTATTAAAGAGCAACGAATGAATCTCTTATGTATTTAGATTTTTTTCATTTGATTACATTAAATAAAAGAGGTGTCACTTTAAAAATGCAACCATCTAACATTATAATGAAAGCATTCGATTGCTTTCCTAACTGTTTATGCTCATTTAGGACAAAATTAGTTGTGTTTGGAAAAAAACCCCCACTAAGATCGACATATTTAGATGTTGTTATTATTATTATGTGTATATGCCTGTTTAAACACGCACCCAAAACCCAGACTCTGCTTCAAATCACGTGTACAGAATACAATTGGGAAACAGCGTCTATTTATCACTAGAGCGCTTTATTTTATCATACAGATCGACAGTGCATTGTCTAGAGAAGAGCAATTTAAAAATCACATTGGCACGACCAGATCTAGGTGCAATTTCTTTCTTTAATAACAACAACAACACAATACAGAGAAATGACCGATACACATGCAAAGATGTTTAAGACAGGTTCATTACACACTGTATCATAGTGAAAAGGCACGTACAATTCCAGCCAATTACTCAGATATTCACTATTTTGTAAGAAGCCCAATCACAACAAACTGATAAATGCAATACAGGCTCCATGGAAATATCTAATAGAATTGCACAAATGTACCTAAGCATATATTTGACTGCAGTTTCTAGTTACTGAGCAGTATAACACCAACAACGTTGTTACTTTTCACATGGCATTTACAGCGACATATTAGGAATGAATAATTGATTATTTTCATGCAATTCTTTGCACTACACCAAATAAATACCACAAGACACCTTAATGATGTCTAAAATATATAATCGAATACATTTGGCTTGCCTGTCTATCTCCATGTGGACAACTTTTCTGGTGTGGTCAATTTGCTCAGTAGTTCACTATGTATGGTGTCGTACTTGTGCATTTGGACTAGAGTTTGGCAAAGCACTGTTTCACATATTAGATAAAAGCATTGTAAAATCAGTGTAAAACTACATAAGCTACATATGGGCACTGTTCTCTCATGTATGAGTTTGAAAACTTTATTGGTTGCGTTAAGGGAAGGGTTTAGGTGAGTAGGCCTTCTCATGAACATATGTAAAGAGGACATATATCTGAAAAGTACAACAAAACATACACTAATGCAGAGTTCATACTGCACGATTTTCAAAGTGGTCATGTCAAAGATGTTTTCACACTGCATGACTATCTAGGGTACATTCCTGTCAACCCTCCCGTCTTTTTCTGTGATTCTTCTGTATTTTTACAATTCTATCCCAATATTATTCCGTGAAAGATATTTTCCCGTATTTTTATTCTTTCTATGAAGGGTGGCAATAAACATCAAAGAGCCAATTCTCCCTATACGCAACTCCCTATACCACTTAACCACCAGGGGACGCCCCTTGCTCTTAAATGTGAATCTGTTTAGTGCTTTTATTTTATTTAGGCATGAAAACACTGAAATATATATAAAAACTGCAGGATTCCCTTCCTTTCCGTTACAGGCGCCATTGCCCCTACTATGCAATCCTCAAAATAGTTGGTATCCCTTATTTTCACATCCCAATGTTGACAGGTTTGCTGGGGTAGCATTCCGTCGGTGCTGTGTTTACAATGTAAGATGGATCAGCGACAGGGGGTTTCACACCGCATGACTTTATAATAGGAAAAAACCCTGACAACATTGTCTTGGTCCACAAGTTACATCTCACAACCAAACACATGTGAGAAGTGACAAGGAAACAACATGAGGTCACATAGTATATCTTTTGCTATTAACTACATAATGAGAAAAAAAGCCTTTAATGGGGTAGAAAATGTACTTATTTTGCTCACCTAGCTTTTGAAAGGAATTAGCAATTCCTCTCTTAACATTTTACTTTTTTGACCCAGTTGTGGTATTGCTTAGATGACACGTCAAACAGACATAAGTGCTCCTGCCAAATTTCCAATACTTTTTCCTTTATTTGTTGGGTCCAAATAGACTGAAAATCAATGCTTCTAACTTCTCCCCCAACCTCCCGCAGACCCACAGGTACCCATACTAGTGGCTGTAGGTAATCGCCGTTGTTATTTTCAAACACATTTCACATGACACGATTTTAAATCATCGACAACTCCAAATATTTAGAATGCCAAATAACTCACAGGTATCAATCAGCGACTAATCGGCGATTCTCTGAGATCATGTTTTTGATAGTTTGCCTGTGATTTCAGAAATATGCCGGCGACTCCTCAAAACCTGTCGGTGAGTCAAAATCAGGGCTAAAATAATGCAGTCTGATCTCGGCATAAGTAACTGATTAGAAATTTGCAAAAATGTAGACAGCACCCTCTAGTGGATTTGCCTTCTGAAATGTGCAACAAAAACATACCTGGAGCAATATATTTTATATTTCACAAAAATGTAGGCTAGGGCACGTATTTCTAATAAGCCTGGGCTGGATTACCATGAGAATTTCTTTGAAGTCTTGAAAAAGACAGAGTAACCTTGTTTCTTTCTCTGACTTGTAAACCAATTCAATCCTACCGCAAAAAGAAATTCCTGTATGCTTGTGACCTCTCACATTTTCAGTGGGACGTAAATGTAAATTATTATGCAGCAATGTGTTAACAAGTATCTGCATATTGAATTTCTTTGCATACATTTTGTGTACAAGAGGCACGTTGAAGGTGCAATAGCTCCCCTTCGGTTGCATAATACCAGCATTGTTTTCCAGTGCTCCATGGGCCTTTGCAAATGAAATCAAACCATTACCACTGATATGCCCACACATGCTTTTGCATATTCCTGTCTATCTATCATCCCAGACTCCATTTCTACATCTGTCCTTTCACTTTCACCCCTCAGGTTTAAAAATGGCTGTGTACGTGAGCGCAAACTGGCTTCACTTCCCCATCTGAACTAGACAGGAGACATTTTATCAGACATCAGTGGGTGAGAGACCCAAGAAGACAGTTCCTGCATTAAAGGGAAGGAAAAACTGCAAATTTAGACCATTTTAAGAGTGATATGCAGGTAAGAGGTACGATCAGAGGAACAAAGAAGTTAACCCGGATATGCAGTATAATAACAGGTTTTTATAATGTACTTGGTTTAAACACTGCAAAAAATTCAACAGTTTTGTATAAAACAATATGTAACAGAGAGAAATTGTTCAATCAATTAAAATTTTACATTTAGCAGACAAATGCACAAGTTAAAGAAACAATCAAGTAAGAAATAAGTGAATGACATATTGCATTAAGTTGCTTTTCTCTTTGTTTAGCGGAGTTATTCTATTGATTAACTAAAGAATGTTATGTTTGTTATTAAAAATCTCAAGCCTGTTTTTTTTCTATAAAGCTAATGGCCATGCTTGACTCTAAATAAAGAAAGAATAAAATTTCATTTGTTGTTTATTTGCTGAGAGTTATAGGACTTTTAAATTGCATTGATTGAAGTAATACAAGACCTTATTGAGTAACTCAATTACATTTAAGACATAGTAGTTAGTAAAGCAATTAAAATTAGGCAAAGAGTAAAACATTTTAGTCGTAATTAATTGCATGACTTTTCTGCAAATATTATAATAAGTGGGGGGTTTAAACCAAAAGCGAAATTAAGTATTTGTGTGAGTACATTACATACAAAGTCAATGCAAACATGCCGATATAGGTGAATTGTAGAAAGTGCAATGTGTCTGAAGCGAAGTTGAAAAACATTCTGTGAGTAAACTAGAGCTAGTGACACAGTGATCTGCATTTGAGGTAAACCCTGCATGAGGTCCACTCCAAATCTTCTCATTGGTTGAGACAATGTAACGAGCTCCATCCCAAGCCAGTGGTGTTCAATTTCCTACCTCTGCTGTGACCCATTGAGCAATTCATGAATTAATAAATTAGAATTAATGCATTATGCTATAATAATTTGTTAACTTCTCTAGCCCCAATTTAAATACACCTTCAATAATGTACTTAGTCATTAATTTATGACTTCTTTTAAAGGTGCAGTTGGTTGGTCTGTCTAAATGCTATCCGTTAGCATAATATCTTTAAAACACAATCCCTCCTCTGCTGTCCAAAGCCACGCCTTTGAAATCACAAAGCGCACATTAAAGATGACAAGAGACCCACTAGATCATGTCATTCGCCAGTTAGAAAACTTTATAGTACTTTATATACTACTATTATGAATGAAAAACTGTATTATATCTAGCACATTTTCAGTTGTGTAGTTAGCAAGCAAAACTTGTCATAATGTGCAATATTTCATGCATGCAAGGCTCGCTGGTCTCAGTCTCTCATGCGCTTTGTCCTAAAGTGACTACTGTATGCTTAGTGGTTGGCCGGCGGGGTGCAGGAATTACACTTGCTACTAAGACATAATGACATGCTATTTCAGACTTAATATTCAGAGTAGCATGGTAAACAATATAGGGAGCACGCCACAGGTCGTCATTGTTCAAAAATGAGCTAATGTAAATATAAAACCTTCACCTCAGTAAAGCGGGTTAGGCGGAATATATAATTATGTTTTGTTGTTAAACTAAATAAAAATCGACATTACTGATGCTTTAAAAGGTCCCCTATTGAATAACCTAATTAAAAATAGCCACATTAATGTTTTGCCAGAAGATTTCAGTGGCTGAATAACACTTCCATGCATATAACCTGTTCGTAAAACAACAATTTTACCTGTCTAAAAGAAATCTTTCAGCCGTGGTGTCATGCTTCCTCCAGCGTGCAAAAGTAACTCCAATATTGATTCAGCATTTGTTTTTACCTCTCGCTCTTTCTAGTTTTCAGGTGAATGTGGCGCGTACACACGCAAACACAGATGTACAAATCTACATTTGCTAACAGACAGTTTGGGCTAATTATCAGAATTATGGGAAATGTCGGCCCAACAAATTTTAATTGGACGAACATTCTTTAGTCTTATGCCTTACCCAGAATATAAAAATACATATAAATACATTTACTTTAATCATTACTATTGGAATGTGAAGAGAATTTCCACCAGCACAACAAAAAATGTTTCTGAAGACAATCACCTACTGCACCTTTAATCATAAATGAGCCAAAACTGCATCTAAAATTATTATTAAGTTTCTTGCATTAAATCAACAAGTGGAAAAGTAAAGATATGAAAGCAAGAAAGGGCGTATTCTCCCACGACAAAAACACCCTCTCTTTAGCAAGAGCCGGCCTTCAACCTCACTGCTATTTGGGAAACTATGGGTTTCTCCCCTCACATTTTTCAGAGACTGATTAACCGATTACCGCGATATACTGTCATTCATCACACTGGCTTTGCGTTTGTGTCAGGATGTGAGTCAGCCAAATCAGAAATGAAGCATCAAGTACAGCGGTTCACCATGACAGACACAAACACCCCCCCCCCCCCACCCCTCAACCCCCACCCTGTCTTATACATTGAACAGATTTCCTCTTGACTTATTTTGGAGTAAGTGAGTAAGAGAGACGCTCTTCACTTCCTCATTTCATCAGCAGGTGTTTAACTGGGCCTCATAAAAGGAGAAATGTTGGGAACACATTTAAAGAAGCACAGCAGAAGTGATACTAATTCTGCAGTATATTTAAATACAGATTATAAGAAGATCAACTTCCACCTAGGTCAATATACAGTACAATGTATCTACATCTGTTTAAGTGGTAAAAGACTTCCTATCAGAAATTAACTGTAAGTGCAGGTACAAAGATAACCAGATTTTTTTTAATTTTGTTTTTGTTGTTGTTGTTGTTGTTGTTGATGATGGTCAATTTATCCTGCATGTATTTTGCATGCATTTTGAATATGTAGATGTAAAGAAATATGGTGCAAGTTCTTCATGTTTCATTTGCGTCATGTCCCGAATAATGTAAAACTTCTGTGAAATCTGAGCTGACCACTGAGATTGACACACAATAGCACACACAGATTTTAACCCACATGCAGTTTTCTATTTATTATCAATCACACATTTGGAAATTTTTCTTTAAATAAGTATTTTATGCTCATCGAGGATGCATTTATTGAATAAAAAACACGATCCTTCAGAAATTAATCTAATGAACTAATTTGGTGGTTAAGGAACATTTTGTTTTACTATTAATTTTGATAATGTTTTCCTGCATGATACAGCATTTCAGGCCATTTATCAAATAGACGGTCACTAAAAGCATATATTTGAATGGAAAAATTATAAAATTTTAAACAACTGAACACAAACTTGCTGAATAAAATTGTTTGCTGAATTATTGACTTTAATCTAACCACAAATCTCTGAACAGTAGTTATGCAGTTTTCATTTAATATATTTCTTATATCTATTCTGTTTAGAATACTAAATCTGATTATGAGATTTTTTAAATAGAAAAAAACATTTACATTATTTGTTCAAATTCACTGAGCATCAAAGAACAGTGAAATTGTGCGCTACTGCTACATGTTGTTCAGCTCTGCTTTGCGCTGCTGTCTTTCCCTGTGGGACCCTGCTTGACTGACTTTTTAGCTATGCTAAAGAGCAGCGTAAAACCAAGACAGCGGAAGCCCGATTTTAGAAAAGCCACAAACCTCATCAGCCAATAGGGCTACAGCCCTGCTCCTTCAGCTAACAGTTCAGAGGAACTGCACCAAGTTGTTTTGTGTGAAAGTGAAACAGCAATGCTAATGTGGGGACTTACAAATTTTACAAACTTTTACACTATAAACACCAGGATCAAAGCTTACGTTTGACCTAATTAAGGCTGTGTTGATGAAAAAACTAAATATAGCACTTTTGTCAGATTAAAAACGAGATAGGATGCATTGCATTAAAACAAAAGAATGCTACTTCCCTAAAGCAACAGTTTTACCCAATAATGAAAATCATTTAAAACACCCCAATGCTATTCCAAACATGCATGACTCACATTTCTTGGAAAATTAGCAAACTACAAAATGCCCTGGGAGAAACAGAACAGGTGCTAAGACGCTCACAAGTGGAAAAACATGCACCAACAAATGTCCATGAAGCTCAATGGCAACAATAAATAATTTGGAAACAAATGTAATCTCATTCAGTTCATGTGTCAGGATCGCGCACAAATGTTTGACATCTTTGCAGAGACACACCATATTAGAATGCTACACACAACCAAGGCTGAGGTCTGAGAACCATGGAGATGTTCAGCATCATAATGTCTTTGTATGGTTTCTGCTGTTTTTTATGCTCCGACATTGGACATTCTGTAGCTTACTGTGCTTAACAGAGGAATATGAGAGAAATATTTGGGGTATAAGAAGCTGACAATTTTCACTTTTGGTTAAACCCTTTCTTTAAGCCTCCCCGAAATTAAAAAATTTAGACCTCAATCAGTAAGACCACTTCCTGTTTGAACTTTTTTATTATGATCTTATGAACATTGTGTTACTTGACATTCATTTTGCAACCGAATGTAAATTACTAACAACTTATTAATTTTCAAAAAGCAAATAAATAAACACAAATATATTACCAAATAAACATTTGAGATTTTTTTAATGTAAAATTTTCTTCAGTACTATTCTACAGAAGTCCTTAGAGGCCATGCATTATTATATATTTCTTTCCTGCTTTCTTTTAATCTTGACACACATGTATTAAAAGTTGTGTTCTTATTACAACAATTTCCTCATGATCTTGATATATCATAAGTTTTTTTCTCGAGTTTAACAACTAGCTGTTTCTGCTTATTTATATTCTTTTATAAGAGGATGTGCTAGATTAGAAGCAGTAAATGCTAAATATACAGTGTTTTATAACACATATAGCTTTTGCAAGGACTCACTTTTTTAGAGTGACTGTATAAATTGTGACAATGATGCATTAAAGGGCACCTATGGTAAAAAAATCTACTTTTCAAGCTGGACAGACATATGTGTAGGTAAAGTGTATAGACTGTCATATTGGGGTTATATAAACACACCCAGTCCTTTTTTTTCAATTTAACAACATAAAAAAATGGTGGACCAATTGGAGCAGTTTTGAGATCGACCACAACTTGACGTAGGAGTGCGGTCCCCCCGCCCACCAATACCATATCCTCAGTATGTTGTTTCACGTCCCCCATTTTCAGCGTGTGAGTCAAAGTGACGTCACCAAAGAAACACCCTTGCTCTATTTTTAGATGTAAGGCTCATTGGGCTCAGCAACATTCTCCACGTTCTCTCCTCGCCGCCAGTGTTTGCATACATGTGTACTTTTCATTGTGTCTTCCTTAAACTTCAGCGGTTTGCATTTCCCGTGGTCACAGAAGCTCCCTGTCATCTTAACTAGGTGCAGCTGGAAAGTGTGAGCGCGTTGCCTGACGTGCTTGTTCCTCCATTGAAAATAACGAATTAACGACGCGCAGCGCCATGCATTTCGCGTTGTCGTGGATGAAAGTGAGGACCGGGGGGTTTGCTCACTATTCTGCCGCCTAGGTCGCCTCTATGGACGCGCTTGCCCTGCTCAGGACACTGTTTATACTTCTGCCGCGCCACAGAGCGCTATCTGAATAGTTTCATTTTAAATAACATGCAAATGTGCGCGTCTGGTGTGCCGCGTCGTGGCTCTGAGCGACGCATCCGGTGTATGACGCCCTTTAGTTATAGCCTCAAGCAGGTCGTACACCAGAATCGCCGCTCGGTGACACGCAGCGTCGCGCTACGCAGCGGCATGCATTTCTGAATTCTAAACATAAGGTTCTATCAGGTGACACACCCCGGCGCCGCAAGTGTGCAATACTTTCAACTGTCATGTGGGCACCATGTCGGGGTGCATCCGGTGTGTGATGCCCTTCAGTCAAAGTTAATTCAGTGTGCTTGGTCATTAGTCTCGGTGTAGGCTACAAGCTCGGAGCTTTAAACTAGCACACAGTTGGCTGTAAAACTATACAAAGACACAAATGATTTTGTACTCTCCGCTTGGTCTGTGTCGTACATGTACAGCTGGCTGGTACTCTCACTCATGTTGCTTTTCTCTGTCTGCCTGTCTATTGCAATACACAAAACTCTTGGCTTCGCCCTCTTGTTAAGTTGGGCGGGAAGTCGAAACTAGTTTTCATGTGAAGCAACACGCCCCTAAAACAACGAACTGTGTACACGCCCCCAAAATGACACTTTTTAACACATCATAATAAAAAAATCTAAATTGTGTTTTAAACTGAACCTAAACTAGCACACTCAGAAGAACCATAATATTAATATAACATATTAAAAAAGGGTAAAATAGGTGCCCTTTAAAGCAAAAGCAAGATCTTCATTATTCTTCATAATGTAATTTATACATGCAACAAACTTATTTTGCCCCTCTCAGTCAGAACGTCTGCTCTACAATGGTACAAAACAGTAAGGAGTTATTAATGTAAATAATGATCTATAATCATATACATCAATATAATCATGAAGATGAGCGATTGGACTCATATGATATTTTTATTTTGCTCAATGCTCACCCTTAAAGAAATAGTTCAGCGTTCAGTGAAGCAAAATGTACTCACTATTTACTTACACCCCAATTGGTTCCTTTATGAGTTCTTTTTACACAAAAAAAAAGATATTTTGACATCTTACTATGGAAGTCAATGTTACAGGCTTCCAGCTTTCTTCAAAATACCAAGAAAGAAAGTCAAACAGGTTGTAAAGGATGACAGAATTTTCACTTTTGAGTGAACTAGCCTTTTAATGTGTTGCTTTTATAAGATCACTTGGCAAGTGTTTTGCAAACTGATCTTGGCAAAACACTTGTGTTGCCCCTTCTTCTTACTCAAACAGTTAAACACAATCATTAAGTTACACGGGGAAGATGGGACTTTTTGTTAATTGCTAAAATTGTTGCATGTTGTAGCAGGCATGTTTTCTTTTTTTCAATCTGCAAAATGACAAGAATGCAACAACTATTATTCTACAGCTAAAATTGCAAATAAAACAGCTATAAATAATAATAATAATAATAATAATAATAATAATAATAATAATAACTATTATTATTATTATAATAAAATAAATACATATATAAACAAATAAAAATTAAGTACTGAAAATAAAATCATGATTATGAGAAAATTAGTTGTAATCATAATAAAACAAAAGAGAAAATTATTTGAATGCATGGCTTCTTAGGACTTACATACTATTTCATTTTGTTTATACTTTTGCACATTAAACTGATTAAAAGTGGCACCAAAAAACTTTTAATTGCTTTTTTAAAATTTTCTATTGAACAAGAACATACAAGTAACATTTTGCAGTAATTTTTCAGTTTTTTTAACTCTGATAATAATATCAAATCAGCTAAATAGGCTGTGACCCTCATGACAGGAGTAATGATGCTGAGAATTCAGTGTTTCATAACAGGAATAAATTATAAATATAATCTATTCCTGTTATGAAATCTATCTATCTATCTATCTATCTATCTATCTATCTATCTATCTATC
>CAIGQZ010032903.1:7361829-7377572 GCA_903798205.1 Danio tinwini | reverse complement strand
TGAATGAATGAATGAATGAATGAATGAATGAATGAATGAATGAATGATAGCATTGAATTCATCTAAGACAGGAGTGTCTGAACTCGGTCCTGGATGGCTGGTGTCCTGCATATATGTTAGTTTTAAATACACCTGAACCTGCTAATCAAGCTCTTTCTAGGTATACTAGAAACTCACAGGCAGGTGTGTTGAAGGAAGTTGGAACTAAACTATGCAGGACACCGGCCCTCCAGGACCGAGTTTGGTAACCCCTGATCTAAGATATCTGAGTCACTGACATGCAACATTGCCTAATGTGTACACATTGCTAATTATAATGAGCATATATGTATTTTCATATAAACTATGCACAACAAACATTAAATAAAATACAAACAATACTAGAAAACACGAATAGACGCTATATGACGTACTGTGTCAGGCGAAGTTGCACAAAAATCAGTCAAATAACTAAAGATTGCGCCATCTAGTGGCATAATTTAAAGAATTCAGAGTTCAGCTGCTGTGTGTAGCTACAGTGCGTGGGTAGTTTTATTTTGATTGATGACACTAGTTTACAAGTTTGACAGTAAACTTGACGAAATATAAATGGTCTTTCAGAGTTTGTCACTGTTGAATGTAAACCGAACAATGGGTCTAATGAGGACCGCACTTGTTGAATTGCAACATTCTTAACATTCTGTTTCTCGCGTTCCATTTGCTTTTAAGGCATGTTTTTAAGGCAAAGAAAGTTTGATAATAATTATACTTTTTATTTTGCCTATTTTTATTTAACCATTATTTAACTTTAATACAAATCTCTTTTACATCTTTAAAATCTCCTTTTTTAATTTAACAAACAACAAAAGCAATTGACGGAATTTGTCGATTATTTTATAAATTAAATGATTTTGCTACATTAGCCTGTCTATTCTATTGCCACCTTTTGCGCTCTGATGTGTACACAGTGAATACAATGTTCCAGAGTTTGCTTGTTTATAAAAATGAATATCATATCACTTTGAATTCTGCAAAGAACCCGTAGAGTGTGAATTGTTTTTTTTAAACAAAATCAAACAAAAAAAAGTCTCTGTGTGGGAAAATAACTATAAAAATCTTTCCCCCACTAAAACAAATTTTTGAACAACTGAAATATTCATTGAACAATTAAATTATCTGGAACCTTGCAAAACATGCGGTGTTAGGGGTTCCAGGAACATGGCTGAGAACCACTGACCTAAACCCAGCAGGCACAGGATGTCAATATGACGTTTGATGATTGATGTTGTACCCCAACGTTGTGGGGATGTTGCATTTTGGGTGGAAATGAAAATCAGGTTGACGTCAGTGTCAAATGTCGGACAGACATTGGATTTTGGTCACTTTTCAACGTAACCTAAAAACAACCAAATATCAATGCCTAATGATGTTACAGTTTGACATTGTGTGGACCACTTTGATGTCCATCTGACGTTGGGTTTTGGTTGCCATACCTGACAAATAAATGTCAGTTTTTGTCATCAATATGACGTTGGTTTAAGATATGGATAAGATATTTACACAACCTAAATTCAACCAAATATTAACTTCATTTTTGGACATCAAAATAACATTGTCCTTAAACGATGGCAAGACATTGAATTTTGGTCACCTGACGTAACATGCTAAATCTAACCTAATATTAACGTCTTATGACGCTGTGTGCCAGCTGGAAAAGTACTTAAAGAACTTTTTATGTGACCGAATGCTGCAGGTAGGTTTGAATCCACTTTATCTCTCTCACTGGTCAAAGTAGTATCAAGCAAGCAGTGTTTTCCCACCAACAACAAGAGTGTAAACTTCTTGTAAAATCAGAAGACGACTTTCTTCAGGAGATCTGCCAACATGCAAAGGCTTGGACTGCTGGGGTAATGGAGGAAACTCCCTTTCAACACAAACAAAGCACAGCATACATATCGGGCTTGTGTTCGATCTCGACACTGTGTACTTTAGAAAATAGTGTACCAGATTGCATCAGTAAAACAATGTTCAGTTGTTCTCTTCATTTTACTGCAGAATTCCGTTTTAGCAAAGACACAAGCCTTCAAGAGACTGAAAATAAATATCTTTTTTTCTGTTACAGAGCATTTGATTTGTACTGGGAATTTAAATATTTATTATGAAAAATGACTCGCATGTATTATTTTAATATGCAAAAATGTTGTCCAATAAATGTAGTGGCCATTTAGTTTTAAATTTAAATGTGACACTGCTGTCAAAACAATGTAGTAAAGAAAATAGCCTATTCATTTTAAACTATGATGTTTTTATGTAATTTTTGAAGCTCATGGCACCCAGGAGTTCCATTTTTGTATAGTTTTTTGTAAGTAAGTAAGTAAGTAAGTAAGTAATGTGTATTTATATAGCGCATTTATTGTGTTTGGCCATACACCTAAAGTACTTCACAATCATGAGAGGGGTCTCTTTACACTTGGATGATGCAACGGCAGCCACAGGGCAGTGATAGAGCCAATTCAGTGGATGGGTGATGATTGGGAGGCCATGATGGGTAAGGGACGATGGATGGAGTTTGACAGGGACACCGGGGTTACACCCCTACGCTTTATGAAAAGTGCCATGGGATTTTTAATGACCACAGAAAGTCAGGACCTCAGTTTAATGTCTCTTCCGAAAGACGGCGCTCACTGACAGTATAGTGTCCCCTTCACTGGAGCATTAGGACTCACACAGACTGCAGATTAAGTGCCCCCTGCTGGCTTCACTAACATCTCTTCTGGCAGCAACCTAGTTTTCCCATGTGGTATCCAATCCAGATACTGACCAGGGTCAGCCCTGCTTAGCTTCAGAGAGTAACTGGTCTTGCGATTTTTTTTATTTGGTTGATTGGGTTAAAGGACATGGTTTTACATTTAGGCATACGCAAGAGCTTCCGAGTCAAGTGCAAGTCACTTTTATTTCTGCACTGTACAAAAAGGGATGCACGCAATTCATTCATTGTCCCAACACAAATCGATTAAGGTAATTTAATTGTTTTGACAAATGTAAGTGGATTGAACATAAAAGTTGTCCAAAAAGATCTCAAGAATTGTGTTGTTTCAGCTCCTTTTAAATAAGTTGTTTGAATAAGCAGCAAAAATACACCATCGTGTTTTTTACAGATTGCATCAAAGCTGAGTTTTATTAATAACTTTATAATAAAGCAATATTAGCAATATTTAAAAATATATTATAGGGACGGAAATGCTAGAAATTCACAAAATGCTTAAAAAGCTTTGAAAAGTCCATAGTTTCAGAAGGCATGTGTCAGAGGGTTAATCTTTTCATAGCTACAAATAGATTTTTGCCATTAGAGCAGTGCAAGATATGAAATTCGTGCTTTCTCCTTAAAACGATGAGGCTGTCCTTGGTGAATCCAAATGGTGAGAGCACATTTAGGAGGCGAAACCATTACTGCCTTCCAAATATCAAGGGTTTAAGGGGTAATCATATTTGTTTTGATCATAACTTAAAAATAATAAATTGTTCTCAAAAAAAAATTCCCTATTACTGGGAGCCATAATGGACCCTGGCTCTAAACGAGTCCATCAATTTCCTTAGAAGTGGATAAATCGATGAACATCAGCCTTGATGCAATGTCTCTGAAGCCTCTTTTTCGGTCAACTTGGTCTCCTCTTCTCCTGGCCTTGTTTCATTCCAAACCCCTGTTGATCCATAATAAATTATTAATGTAATCAAAGCTAATGCCACATCTGATCGAAAGATTAATTTCCACAAACACAGGCAAAATGAATTAATGTACATCCTGGCATCCTGGGGTCTCTGTAAATATCTGATTAGGCCCAGTGCACATTTAGGTAATGCGTCTAATCACAGAGCTGAAAGAAAGGCACCTATCAATGGGGAAAGCCTTATGAAGTTTCTGAAAGCCATTTTCATCTTCAGTCTCTGATTCTCATTTTCATCTGCCTGCGCTGCTCTGTCAAGTCCATTAATAACTGTGGTTTGACCATGAATCTATTTCCGTTTTTCAAAGCAACAATGAGCCTGAAAATGGTAACAAATGGTCTAGTTATTGACGTGGTGGAAAGCATTGTGTTTGCCTTCTTGCACAGAAATGAGACTGAAGGGGGGATAGGGAGAGATGTGACATGGGCTGTGTGCTCATTAGAGCCATATATATGGGAAAGATTCAGGAACGTGACCTGATTGACAAACTCGCTGTTTTAGACTCGTCATACATCTTTAACTTTTACCATGGCTGGAAAGATGTACAGATTTTGATGATGCAATAGTGTGAAGCCATGAGGAAAAATGGATAAAACAGATGATCACATCCACATACCGAAACGCCCTTGTTTGTGTGTTTGGCTGATTAAATATTTGCATTAATGTGCAGTTGAAAAGGGTTTTGCTTTCCAAATTCAGTATATTTTAATATATATATATATATATTTGTAAATTTCTATATTATACACACATTTTAATTTTGTTTCCCAGTACTGGGTTGCAGCTGGAAGGGCATCCGCTGTGTAAAACATATGCTGATTAAGTTGCCGGTTCATTCTGCTGTGGTGACTTCTGATGAATAAAGGGACTAAGCCGGAGGAAAATGAATGAATGAATGCATTTTATTATCTTATTGTTATGGGTCAAATGATATATTAGATTACATTATTAAATTATATTGGCAATACTCTTTTCAATTTGCTCAAACAACTAAGGACAATCTCAACAAGTGTTTTCATGACTTTTAAAAGAAGGGAAAAAGTGATGCTAGACTGGTTTATTATTTGTTTGTTTTTTATATTTATTGGTAGTTTTGTGAAAAACTATTCAATATCATTTTATTTTCATGGTCCTTTAACAGATTTTGTTGCATTTAAGTTACATTGCAACTACATGCAAACTAATTCTCATTAGAGTATGAGTAGACTGTAAGGTTAGGGTTAGGGTTAGGATTGTATTTATTTGCAAAGTTTATTATAGTCAGTTAAAGGTGCAGTATGAAAGATTGATCAACCTAGTGGTTGAACTAGGTATTGTACTTCAAAATCAAAACACTTAGGCCTAATCCCAATTCTATTTTTGTACCCCTTACCCTTGGCCCTTGAAAACGAGTGTGAAGGGGAAGGGCTTCAAAATGTACTTCTAAGAATTGGGACAGCACTACAACACCTGCACACATTTTCATATGTCATCGCAATCTCTTGCTTCATATGAGATCAGACGATCGCAACTGCTGAAGTTATTCCAGTTGTGTTATTTTTAGTATTTATCTTCAGGAAATCACTGAAGGCAGATATTATGTTTTCATAACGATCTAATGTGGCAATAAGATCGTAACTATACTTTGCATTTACACCGTGGCCATATGCATGTATGTAAACACACCAAAAACAACATTAACATTAGCAGACACTGTAAAAAGCTTATTCCCAGCCACTAGACTTTTCTGACAGGGTATTTGAATGTCATCGAGTGTGAGAATGTTGTGGGACTGCTGTACAGGAGTTATTATTAGGGATTATAGATCGCAAAATTTATTTATTAATTTTTATTTTAGCGTTTTTTTTTATAAAAGCATGATGGTAAAACATGAACGCGGTTATGAATATATTAAAACGTGTTTTTTGTTGTAAAAATTCATAATAATGACAAAAAATACTAATTTGTGGATCTTCTTCCGGGTACTGGGAAATTTTCTTACTCCTTGGTTTTGAGTGTGGTCCTGAAAAATCTTCGTTTGATGAGGTGTATACCCCTTCCCCTTAGCCCTACGCCTTCAAGCTAAAGAGAATTGGGACACCACTACCCCTTCACATGAACGCGCAAAACGAGGGGTAGGGGTAAGGGCTAAGGCAGTGATCATCAACGGCCAATCCGGTGATCATTCAATCCGGCCCGTGACTGGATTCCAAAATTGTGAGGATCTAATAGAAAATAGTGGTCCACACTAGGGCTGTGCAATTAATCGAAATTGCGATTTGGAACGTTGCGATTAGCTAATAGCAAGAGGCTGCGATATGACATGTATATTATTTAATTTCCCATGCTCAGAGCAAATGCATGATAACTGCCGTCTGTGTGACAGCCTTAATAGCCAATCGAGTGAGCAAACTTTTGTACTGCCCAATCAGAATTGCGCAACTAAACTATGTGACACGCCCACAATAACAAACAGGAGGAGCGTCTTGCGAAAAAGCAGGGGCGTAGATTTAGCATGGACGGAGGGGACGCGGAGGAGGACCAACTATTGAAATGTCCCCACCAATAATTTAATTCACTTAAAAAAAATCACGCTGTCAATATTAACCTAGACATGTCAACCTAGAAAGGCTGTGCCTTTCCCTGCTGTCATGTGAGAGGCTGTAGCTGTGTTCAGGAAAGCAGCGCTAAAACGGCGCAGGTGAATTCCCTGTGCAAGAATGAGGTGTGTGAGGTCTGTGACAAAAAAAATTACATAAAGAGCTATTTTTAATGAAAAGGGTAAGTCACATAAACTCGAGTTCGCTACTGAATGAGTCCATCATGATAATGGCATTAATGCTCGTAATTCGTGCTTTAACACACAGTCTGTCGTTATAGCAGGCTAATAAAGTCTGCGAATAATATGCCCTGAAAACTAACTGCAGAATAAACAGCTAAATGCAAACGTTTATGATCCCTGCCTGCCAGTTCTCCTGATCTCTCAGAGTAACAGGTGCAATTTCGGTTGAAACAGTTTGTCAGAAAAACTACAGCCTGTGCTCCAGCCTATATTAATACTTGTATATGAGACATGTTTCATTTGCACTACGGCTAAAATAAACGGAAGTTTTTATTATACTTTCTCTTTATCAGTTAATAAACCTTCTTTTAACGTTACACGGTCAGGCCTGTAGCCAGCTTTTTGAATGGGTTATTTTTGCAGTTATTCGCCTGATTTGCTATTTAATTATGAGGTATAAATATTACATTTTAAGAACTAATTTTTGCTGCATTATCTTGTCGGATGGTTATCATAACCGCACTTTTTGATGTACCAAAATATATTTTAAACCATTTTGTCAAATTGCTCATCACACTATTTTACTATATTAACTGTTTATTTACAAATGTGCATTTAAACTGTACGTTTAATATTACAGTTTTATAAAAATAATAAAAATTAATAATAAACAAATGAAAATGTACTTTTAATATACAAATTTATTATCTTTCATTATACACACACACACACACACACACACACACACACACACACACACACACACACACACACACACACACATATATATAAAAGTACAATTTCAGAGATGTTTGCTAATATAAGTTAATATCTTTTAAGCTCCTTTTCATTAGGAATTAAATCGAAATCGCAATATCTGTCAAAAAAAATCGCAAACGTATAACAATTAAAAAGTATAAACATTAAAAATAATGTTAAGCCAAAATTAGATTTTTATTTGATTTTCTTCTTGGGGGTCCGGCCCCCAAGGAGACTGTCTCTTAAAATTCTGGCCCTCTGACAAATAAAGTTGATGACCCCTGGGCTAAGGGGTAGAATTGGGATTGGGTCTTGCTTACCTTCAATAAATGCAGATTGCCAGATTGACGTCATGAACAGAAATTATCTCACTATCGAGCCTACACTGTATCCTGCCTACAATACACTGTGTACAAATGACAGCACATGATAAATGGTATAGTTTAATTTCCATGCTACATTTAGGTGTTAAATGCTACAAATGTGAGTTTGAACACCATTTTATGTTAAATTTATTGCCATACTGAAAGTAGCAGCAGATAGTTTACCTTGAAAATAAAATAAACATAGGCTATAGTTTAATCTGTGACTCTACAAAATATATATTAGTCACTCAGCATTTACTTTTGATAATGTTAACGAGGTTTAATATGTATTAATTGGATTATAAGCTTTACCATTTTGTTGGTGTGCAATAAGTGCACTATTCTTTGCTTCTGAATGGCTGTATTTAAAGGTTTGTCATGATGCATCTTGTGCTTGTTGAAACACAGTGTTACAATGTAACCATGCGCTGTCACCTTACAGCAAGAAGGTCGCTGCTTCGAACGCCAGCTGGGCCAGTTGGCATTTCTGTGTAAAGTTTGCATGTTCTCCCCGTAGGTTTTCTGGTGAAGTACAGGTGAATTGAATGAACTAACTGGCCAGTGTGGATGAGTGTGTCAGATGTTTCCCAGAACTGGGTTGCAGCTGAAGGGGCATCCGCTGTATAAAACATATGCTGGATAAGTTGGTGGTTCATTCCGCTGTGGCGACCCCTGATTAATAAAGGGACTAAGCTGGAAAAAAAAATGAAGGAAAAAAAAAATTCACATGTGGATTTTTATAACTGAATTTGAATCTCTTTTTGGAAGATGCTGCTGTCCTCCAGAGGGTGTTTTTTTTTTCACCAAGGCAACTCATGGTACTGAAATATAATTAGGTAAACTGGCAGTGGGTGGGTTATAGAGACCAAAACAAAAACAGACGTTCTAGTATGGGTAGCTAATTTTCAAAGAAGAACAACTCACCTTTTTAGCATTGCTTTTCAGATAAACAAATATGTTCACTTAGCATATGTTTCTTAAATATCTGCAAACATATTATGGTATTTCTATGATTTAGAAAAAAACTTACATACAGCACCTGAAATATATTTGGTTGAGCAGTGTCAGGAGATATTAAGCAGTCAGTCTGACAATACTCTAATGAAAACTAATTGTTATAGTTATTTATAGTCAAGAAAATGTGCAATAGGAACCACCAAAATAAAGTGATACCCAAGCATTGCATACCCACAATCAGGGGCGGACTTAGTGATTTGGGGACCCTAAGCAATTGCAGAGGAGGGGCCCTAACATTAAAACTCAAGACACTCTCTTTCTCTATAGATTTTGTTGGACAAAAAAATAATCTACAGAGAAAAAAAAATTCTCTGTGGATTAATTTTTTTATGTAAATAAACTGCATGCTAATGTAAATTTCAAGTAGAACCTTTATCTTCTTAATGTAAAATTAAATATAATAAATTTACACAAAAAAGTTCACAAACTTACTATATGTACAGTTAATTAGCCATATTTGTGATTAGATTTTAATATTTGCATGTGCAGTATGAAAGGAACATTCCACTATTCATGGAGGCCTCGGTTTAGGGAAGAAATAAAAATAAAATCTTAATGATTATAGACAGATTTTACAACACATGATAGAAAATTTATAAAAGAGCTACATATGATTAATATAGACTTCTTAGCATTGTTGAGGGCCCCTTTCCTGGGTCTCTAAGTGGCTGCTCACCTCGCTTATTGGTTAAGTCCATCCCTGATTGTCAGCATAGGCTATGTAGCACCATGAAAATCCTTAACATGTTTTATTTACACGTAATATTGACATTAAAATATCACAGTAATGATGACGTTTTGAATGTGTAAGTTTCAAAAATGCAGACTGCTGTTTAATACTGGTCCTATTCAAACAAGGCTTCTGAAATATTTATATATTTATAAAAGAGCTCTATGATTAATATAGGCTTTTTGGCATAGTTTGGGGCCCCCTAATTCCCTGGGGCCCTAAGCGGCTGCTTACCTTGCTTATTGGTTAAGTTCGCCCCTGCTCACGATTAACATTTCTAAAAAGGTGTTAAGAAATTGTTCTCTACTTTTAAACTCCACTATAGTCAATGTCATACATAGTACAAGTTGCCATTGAAAAACTGTAGAAGAAAGCATATAACTTTTTGACTGTTGAATAATAGTAAAGAAAAAAAAAAAGAGAAATCAGAGAGTTTTTAGTAGAAACATTTCTTTTCAAGGATCATCTTGATCTGAGTGCAGCTTAATCAGAGAAGCCTTCTTATACATCCACTGGCATTTTTAGTGCATTAGTCCAGATAGAGTGTGCTATGAGAAGGTCATGTCCTTCACTCCTAATGTGATTTTAGCCTCACAAAAGCCAGACATGCCCTCATCCCATTCATTGTCATAATCTACTCACACAGTATGCGGGTAAAGGCCGGCTGTTCTCTATTATCGCATTACTTAAATACAATTGATTTATCTAACGGGAGGATATGAAACTTAAGCGGGACGTTATTCTGATGAACAGAGGAAAGATGAATCATCCTACTCACTTTTGAAGTCATTCACTCACGTTTAAGCTGCTCATTTGTATCCATTCGAGCCATCCCACAATTGTTTGAATCAAAGACGTGGATGATTATCGGAGGAATTAATATGAATATGTTAACTTAAGATGAGGGCACAGACACATTCAGCCTATTAGGGCTCTAAAGTGAACCAAGATAATGTGACAGATTGTCATTATCTATTTTACGCACCATGTGGCTGAATATAAATTATTTTACTAGGCTTACCTTTTTTTTTTTTTTGGATTTCACAATAAAATTCTCAAGACATTTTCTCTTTGATGCTATTTAATTTAAACATTCATACTATAGTCCCACCCACAGTGAAACCTAATTGGACTGAAGCACTGCTCTCTGTATTAACCCTTTAACTGGCATCATTTGCTGAGAGTGGTGTCAGGAAAACTATTTAATCAAAGAAACTGCTTTAAAAAAGTGGAAGTTAACAAAGTTATGGCATGTGGAAGTTAAGGGAGGTTTGTAATTGAATATAATTGATTCATGGTCAAATTAAAAATAAAAAAATCTAAGAATTTAGGTTTGTGTTCTTATGTGAATGCTGAAGTTGCTGAAGGCCAACTGTGATTATGAGAGGTAATATGAAACACAGAGACCTGTTAACATACTGAGCTGGGTTTAAACCAGTGATTCTTTGTATGACAGTCAGTTGCTCTAATAAGGAGGCTAAAGACCATGGCCTCTAGCATCTGTCGCTAGAGCACCTTTTGAAGTCTGAGGAGTGAGGTTTAACTGCATTGCAATTCACTAGCTGGCCTCGGTTACACTTACCCCCCTAAACCTCACTCCCATCCCGGACGAGCCCCCAAGTGTAACCTACCAGTCTGCACCCAACCACTCTGAGCTAGAATCAAACTGGTGATTCTTTGTATGAGAGTTGGTTAATCTAACAAGGAGGCTAAAGACCATGGCCTCTAATGTTTGTCGCTAGAGCACCTTTTGAAGTCAGAGGAGTATAGTTTACCTGCATAGCACATCGCTAGCTGGCCTCCGTTACAGGGGCATAACCCATTTATAGTTTAGGAGGTTTTATTTCCCACCTTTTTGTTTTTCAAAACTGATAAAATCTTTTCACTTGTTATTTTCTGAAGCTCAACCATCAAATTACATAGACGGTCCAACATTATCTCAAGATGAGTTATTTTTTTCAGAAAATTTCTTCACATTTTATGTTAGTGACTGGTTTCCTTTCATGTCTTTATTTTATTTTAAAATTGTGAACATGTAAATGTGACCAGCTCTGTACTGTATAGGCATTGATAACTCTTTTGTTCATTCATTTCCCAGCTTATTTATTACAGGCCACCACAGCAGAATGGACCACCATGCACAGCATGATTTACACAGTGGATGCCCTTCCAGCCGCAACCCACACATGCCAACTGACCGAGCCGGGATTCGAACCAGCAACCTTCTGGCTGTGAGGCAACAGTGCTAACCACTCAGCCACCATGCTTCATGTCATTGATAACTCTTTCCTCTAATCATAAAGTAAAAATAATTGAATTCATGATTCACCTAATTTATTATTATTATTATTATTATTATTATTATTATGCTTTATAGACACAAGTAAATTTAGGAAAGCCATGTCATTAATTTATTTTAAAAAATCTTTTGAAATTTCTCTTAAAATACATATTATTGATTATACTTTAAATGAACAATTAATGCAGTGAAGTTAATGCACTGAAAACAAATGTGTCATGGTCACACAAGGATGGTTCTCTTTAAAAAGGTTATTTATTAACACAAGATAGCTGATACAGAGAGATGAAGCAAGTAAATGGTGCAGCACTAGGAGAGCGAGATCACACACAGTTCATATGGTAAGCATTAGGTCTTCAGCCAAACACCAGATAAGGTTAGTCACTTCCCTTATCCAGTTGTAATTTGCATCCACAGGTGAAAAGACATCCACAGAATAGAGAGAGGAGAAGAAGAGGTGAACCATCGAACTTCGATTCCAGCCAAAGAGTTGCAGGAGGTAAGTATTTAAGGTGTGCTGTGATTGCGGGTGCAGGTGCATAGAATCAGTACTCTGGTGATTGATCACGGGTGTGGTGAGAAGTAGATGGAGAGGGAGAATGGTGATTGGAACAGCAGGAACAAGCCGGGGATGTGACAAAATGTTTGTTCTGGTAATCTTCAATCGAAATCTTAACATTTGCTTTCATGTTTGTAGTGGCAGTCCTTCTGTGTTGACATTGGTTTGATGGCTTAATTATGCTCAAAAATGAAAGCCCCGCCCCCTACTTAATATTCTGTTTCAGTTAGAAGTACATCAACATACTGAAGCCGAAGTCACACTAGAGTTTGAGCTTGCGAAATTCTGTTGTACGGCACTGCGAAAAGGGGCGGGATTAAACAAGATGAATAGACATTAAAAAAAGCGAGCGATTGCTCCACGTTTTAAATTTCTGTTCAGAGAGGTCATGTTTTGATCCTGGATTGGTCTCACGCAGTCAAGTGATGCAATTTCGCAGGTCAGAGTTGGCCTAGCTTGAACTTTGCACCGCAGCAACCTGCGAAACTCCGACGCATGGCCCTGCGTTTCCGGTCTGACGCATTCGCGTGCGTATGAATGGACGTCTATGGGGAGAAAACCGCGGCTTAAAATAAATGTCTCATCATCTTTCATGTCATCTTCAGACTTTAAAAAAGTTATTAGAAAGTCAAGATCCTATACAATACATTCAAAGTATTTATATATAATTCTTTACAAAGTTCTGCTATTACTACCAGCTAAATAATCCTGGTACTGCATCAAACCATTTTTCAGAAGAGTGTGAATAAAAAGTAATAATGTTGTAAGTATATTTCAGTTTCCTGCACAGACCTATAATTTCATTTCACAAGACTTTAATGTATCATCAGTAGCCACAGGTATTACTTTCATTTTGCCTACATGTGTTTTGTTGACTCTCAAAGTGATGGAAGCTGTTGGTTTCAGTCTATGCACGTGGTTTCAGATTTGATCATCTTTTATTGTTCTACTAGAAAAAGTAACCTACATCTTGAATGCTTTGACAGTGAGTAAATTAACAAATTTGTATGATTTAAATGGTGAATTGTGTCATTTAATGATTCTTTTTCAGGATGTAGGCCAAGCTTAAATCATGCTAATAGCATTGTGTTTTTAAAATTTCAAACAAAAACAGAACAAATCTAAGTAGTACTGAAAAATAAACCAAAGCCCCCTGTGGTGCTATCAAAACTCTGTGTTGTGTTTCTGTGATCAAAAATGACAAAAAGCGGATGAATACAAAAGAACCACAAAATCATGTAACATGGGTCAGGAAAACGAGTGAAAACTGAACAGAAAAACTCCAACACACGTAACTTGATCAGAAGGCATTGTCAAGAAATGTCAAAAGAAACTGATAATTTTACAAGTGTATAAAAACTTGGACAAGAGCAGAAGTTCACGTTTATTATTCACTCTGTCAAGTGTATAACAATAAAAGCCGTTATGAGATATAGGCAATATTTGCATTTAGCAACAGCAGATAAAGGCATATTGTTTTTCATGAGCTAAGGCGAGGAGTTTCCGGGTCTCAAAGTTAATAATGGTGCTTATAATTATTAGTCAAGGTTATATATTAATGCAAGATGAGCAAGCAGTGCAGAATTGACAATCAGTTTCAGCCATGTTTCATAGAGCCTTTGGCAAATATTAATCAAAAGCCTTGGGCAAGTTTTGTTGGTTTCTTAATGCCAAGGATGATGTCTCTTCCTCAAGTCATATGTCAAATTCTTCAGAGATAGTAATTATTATGATCACACTGCTTGTAATATACATCATGATATATATATATATATATATATATATATATACAGCAACAAGTACACTCAACATTTTGACAAATATTGCTGCAGTTTGACAACATAATGTACTTTTGAGGCTTTTTTAGATGAGAATGTAGCTGTTTAAATTGCAGCTATGCAACTTATCTATAAGGATAGTGCCTGTTTTGAATATTCATAATTTCGGAGCATCATATTTAGTGCATCAGCCACCATCAGCCTGTCTGAGCAGACCAAAGAACAGTTGATGCTCCGCCACAAGATGGCGACAGAGACCGCATAGTAAGTCCTTAGGGGAGAAAAACAGCATTTTCTGAGCATATTTCAAACTACAGCTCAACAAATCATTATAAATCAGGTAAGTGACATTTTGAGTCTATCATTCTCTTTTGTATTTTTTGTGCCATATTTATACCACAGAAATTGATAGTTTTTTGCTTTGCTCTGGCTTTTTCTTACAACAGAGAAATAGGAAATCTCTGTAGACTGGTGGCATTTCATGCCATTCAGCCTTATAATCTTAAAATGTGAGCAAAAATTACCTGTTTTGTCATCACTTTAGACATTATGCTACACTCTCAAAAAATAAGGTACAGGAGCTGTCACTGAGGCAGTGCCTTTTCAAAAGATACATATTTGTACCCAAAGAATCCACATTGGTACCTCAAAGGGGCATATTAGTACCCAAATGTACCTAAAATGTACCTTTAAGGTACAATTATGAACCCTTCAGGTACAAATTTGTACCTTTTGAAAAGGTACTGCCCCAGTGACAGCTCCTGTACCTTTATTTCTGAGAGTGTGGGGAATAATTTAAATACTGGCTCTAAAGTGACGTTTCTGTACTGGCAATGGTTTCTGCTGTTTTGATGTCAGCTGCAGATGTGAATGAGTGGCAGAAGAAAGTAGCTCCTCTTACAAAAGGATTTTGAGTCTCTCTGTTTGATTTTCTTTTTTTATACACACGAGTATGCCTTCGAACTGTTGTATAAAGGCAATATCACACTCGTAGCAGTGCTATATGGCTGTATATCAACATTAGTGGGGGGCACTAAGACATTCACCTGCAGCCTCGAGCCAACGCACGCCTCCCACCAGCGCCGATATAAAGCCATATTGCACTGCTACTAGTGTGATATTGCACACTGAAATGTTAAATTTATAGGACCAAATTTAACCCAAAATATATATTTGTGTGTGTATTTTTAAACAATTTTTAAAATCATATCTATTTGCATATTACGGAGACCTGGAAGGGACGTGATGGTGTAGAAAAAAATAAGTGAAAGAAAAAAAATGGGTGGAAGGAAAAAAAACTGGGTTAAACCATTTAAAGTAACACCTCTGTTATCAAACAAGTGAAGAGCAGCAAATGAATCTTTTGTTTTGTTTTATAACAGAGGTGTCACTGCACAGATCTATAATGAAAGCACTCCATTACTTGAACTGTTTTTGCTCATTTAAGAGAAAATTAGTTGTGTTTAAAATATAACACGCAGGACGGACATGTTTACATATTATACTAATTATAATGTATTTGTCAGTTTCCCAAAGACACACTTTTTGTTTAATCCCAAAGAGTCCTGCACTTACGCTCCTCTTTAAATGGTGTGTACAGAAGCTGATCTGGGATCAGCTTATCATACGGAGCACATCTGTCAGTTAGCGCTTATACATGCATTTGCTCAGGCACGTGCACACATAGGGCTCAACCTGAGCACTGCACATGCCTTTTTTAGTCAGGGATATAAAGTTTCCTTCCAAAATGAGCAGGAGTCCCCCCCCTTT
>CAIGQZ010032903.1:7347273-7361729 GCA_903798205.1 Danio tinwini | reverse complement strand
ACACACACCCCGGGTCTTCAGTTCGTGATCTCACCCCCCTCGCCAACCGCACTTCAGTTCGCAATCGGCATGACATGACACCCCCCCCCCCCTAACTCATCAGACCTTCCCCCCCCCCCCCAACCCCCTCTTCATTTCACTCTTGCCATCACATGACACTACCCACCTATACGCTCTTCAGTTCGTGGTCGTCTGCACATGCCCCTTTAAAAGCCTCTGCACAGGCCTGCATTTGCTGATTCAAAGGTTGCATAGGAAGGGCGACGATCGACACACAGCTTTATTGTAAAGAAAGTGAAAGCAGACATTTTATATTAATTTCAGCAAGCTTTCATGATTAAAAATATATCAGAAATATGGGGAAATGCTTAATGATTGGATGATAGTGGGATAGAATGGTAAAATACAGGTGAATTTCGGCAAAAACGGGAGGGTTGACATGAATGAAGTGAACAGGAAGTGTTTGTGGAAAAACTGTTTTGCGAGATAACGCAAAACAGCTTCGCATTCCCTCGCAAAACACCTTTGTGAGAGAACGGAAAAAAAGTGTTCCTACAACTCCCAAACAGTTTTTTTTTCTTCCACTTATTTTTATCCCCACCATCACGTCTCTTCTGGGTCTCCGTAGTACTTTCTATGTTAGGAAATTAAGTATTTCATGTTTTACTTAAATAACAAATGTTTTCCAAAGCTTTGATGCTATATTTTTTCACTCAACATTTATTTAATTTTAGTTAATTAATCATTTTTAATTTATCTAACTAAAATATATAATATAATATAATTTTACTTTTAATATTTTAGTACTACTTTAACTTTTTTGTTCAATAATAATAACAATAATAATGTTGTTAAATATCTTATAATGTTGTAAATATCGTTTTGTCCCCTGGTGCTAGTCAAAATCAAATGCTTTTTTTCTTCTACATATAAGAAAGTCATGCATGTTTATAATGACTTGAAGGTGAGTAGATGATTTTCATTTTCCATAACCTATCCCTTTCACTCCGCCAAGTAGACACTTGTGAATGAAGTGCCATGCTTCAAATAAACAACTGTCAGTGTACGAATCTGAGATATGCTTCAAACTTTATACCAAATTCTGCAGGTGCAACAATAAACACCCATCCACAGCACTCCAACCCGACCTTTAATTTCACCCCAGGAAAAGAAATCTGTGCCGTAACAAAGCCATCAGCCTGACGCGCTGAACTCTACAGGGGTTCCCTTCGTTCATTTCCCCTCATTTTAAAAGCCATCTTCACCTTGCACAAGAAAGACTTTGCTGATGGTCTATCATACCTCTTTCTCTTTTTTACTGCTCACAACTGAACCAAGTAGTGTGTACTGTAATTTCAGCATGGAAAATATCTCCAACAAAAGGAAATTTTCCTGGCATGAGATGATAAATGGGCAGCCAAACAGTGCATCATTTTCCAATTTGGATCAAAATCAAGCGTGTTCTCCCCGTATAAACATACTTAATTTGAATCAAAGTGAATATGTTATGATCTAATTAGATTCTTGTGTGTTCCTTCTTGTATTCCTCATAATCTTTCATCAGGAGTGTTTATGCGGTGCTTATTCAGTAATTCACAACCTTGATTGTCTTTTCAATATGTTTAAATGTTATATTTTGGGAGCTGATTTTGAGACAGATGATCTAAATATAATTTCTACTTCTTTTGGATTTTGTTTAGCTTTATGATCTCCAGTTATCAACACTGAGTAAAATAGTCCATGTATTTACAGCAGTAATTAATTTATGTGGATAGTGTCTACAACAGTGTTGAAATAAACTGATACATGATGGCACTCTTGGTTTGGAGCCCAGTCATACAAAAAAATGACCTGGTCGTTCCTGCCAAATTCTGACCGTCTTGCCCCTCGGTAATTAAATTAGAATAATGTTCTTCAGCAGCATCTATTTACACTCTGTGCAAATGGCTAAACAAATTGGTAAAGGCTTTTAAGTATATTTTTAGTTTTACTTGCTGTAGTATATATGAGTCAGTAAGTGTGGAAGCCTGTTTCTATCATAGTGTAATAAACTGGAATGTGACGACAGGGGTAGGGATCCAAATGCAGCTTTATTGGAGTTGTTAGGCAAGCAAGGGTCAAAACTGGAGCAAGCAGTCATATCAGGATAATCCAAAGTATGAACAGAGTAACAGGCGAATGGGTTGAGATGGGCAGCAAACAATCATAACACAGTATATACAATTGAATGGTAAAAAACAAGGCAATGTAAGGAAGGAAGGCTTAGTAATGTTCACTACAGTAAAACAAGACTCAGTACTGGATGTATGTGTGAATGTTGCAGGTAATTAAGAATGATGTTCTTCAGCTGTGTGTGAAACTGGTGTGTGACTGTAGGGCATTATGGGATTTGTAGTTTGAGTAAATGACAAGGAGTGTTTTCCAGTCATCTGCAAGGGCAACAACACTGCCACTCATGAAATATAGACTTTTTTTATGTAACTGTGATTTTTTTTATCTTGCTACTGTAAAAAAAAGTCTTGCAGCTTTAATTGTTCAGTTTAATCCAAAAAATAATCCAAAACTATAAAAATATTAGATTAAACTTTGAAATAACTTAAAAATTTTAGTTAAAACTTGATTGACCTTAAAATAATTTAAAATGACATAAAAACATTTGTTCTTATGATTATTTTGTCATATAATTTTTACAGTTTGCAATTGTGATATATAGACATTAATAATAACTGACATAATTGCGAGATAATTGCAAGATTAAAAAACATAAAATTCTGACTTTATGACTTGTTAAACTCACAATTTTTACTTTTTTTCTCAGAATTCCGAGTTTAAAATTGAATTGCAAGTTTCTTATAATTTTAAATTTCTAACATAAAAGTAGTAGTAATAATAATAATAACAATAATAATAATAATAAAATAATAATGATAATGTAGAATTGAAATATATCTTTAAAAAATCTGAATTATGCATTTGTCACAATTCAAAATTCACACCATAGCAGCCATACTATAATGGTCTGTTTACTGTATCTTGCGATTCTGAGAAGAAAAAGAAAGTCATAAATATGAGATGTAAACATAAATGGACTAAGCCGAAGGAAAATGAATGAATGAGATGTAAACAGGGCGGCACAGTGGCTCAGTTGTTAGCATTGTTGCCTCACAGCAAGAAGGTTTGAGTAGGCATGTTCTCCCCGTGTGCGCGTGGGTTTCCTCTGGGTGCTCTGGTTTCCCCTACAATACAAAGACGTGGTAAAGGTGAATTGAATATGCTAAATTGTCCGTAGTGTATGTGTGTGAATGAGAGTGTATGGGTGTTTCTCAGTACTGGGTTGCAGCTGAAAGGCATCCGCTACATAAAACCAATGCTGGATAAGTTGGCGATTCATTCCGCTGTGGCAACCCTTGATAAATAAAAGAACTGAGCTGAAGAAAAATTAATGAATGAATGAGATGCAAACATAAAATCGTACATGGAAAAATAACCTTATTTTAAAATCAAGTCATGAAACCAAGCTTTCCTATTGTGAATTGATCAAACTCGCTAAAACTTTCATTCAGAGGTGGTTTAAACCTTTTCTTTCCTGATCAAAGTGGCACTTGGTCATTTTAAAACTGAAGCCGTAACTGAAAAGTTCTACACTGTGCAATGTCATGGAAATGCTGCAATGATGTATGATGCAAAAAAAAAAAAAGCAGTTGCTGAGTCAGAAGTGTCAAACTGTAAATGACTGTCCTGTTATTTTTAAGATTCTCCTTTCACTCCTCACTCTGCACTTGTGGTGTACTTCAGATCTTATAAATGTTCAAAAAAAGTGATTCTAAAACTTAATAAAATCTGCATTTAGCAACAGGCATAGCATACTTAATCGCATTTCAAAGAAAAGTAGTCATTACGAAATTACACAGAACATTTTACATAACTGTGTCTGAAAAGACTACATGCATCTGATAATTGCACTTGATATAAATTTAAAATACAACATGCTTTCATTTGATCACATTCATTTCACACTTATCATTTTCAATTATGTTTTTATATATAAGTAAGTAGCTTATTAAGCCCTTAACTGTTATTCAAGTGTAACATTTTTTGGTAACTATTTATGTATGTCTGAAAATTAACTTATATTAATGGCTCGTTTCCACTGAGTGGTACAGTACGGTACGGTTCGGGTAGGTACGGGTCACCTTTATCAAACTTGCGTTTCCACTACAAAGAGTACCCTTTTGGTGGGCGTGGTGTACTACAAAGAGTTTCAGTCAACGTCATTCTCGCTCTAAAAAAATGTCTACAGTAAAGCTGTACAGGTCGTTCACATTATATGAGAAGCTCTTCTAACAAAACAGATGCTTTAAACATATTAATACTTGTTTATAAATGTTTATTACTAACATTTCTATGAACATGATTTGATTATAACTGCAGATCAATGACAGTGTGACAGAATACTGTAACGTCTGCAATTATATAAAATAAATAAATAAATGCAACATATATGAACACATACAGACCCTTACAGTCTCCGATATGTTACCAATTACAGAAAAACTACACACAGCAGACATTTAGTCCTTATTTCAGTTCAAAAACAACACGCAACATATACAGTAGCCCACAGTCAGAGCAAACCTCTCATCTGTGTCTGTAATCTTCACCAGCACATGTAGCCTCTGTTAGAGAGAATTTCCATCATTCCGAGTTCATAATAGTCCAAAAGGTGATGATAAACATGGCAGATTGTTCAGGTTGCTGAAACTATTTGCTCCTGTCGGGAATCCTTGTAATCCTGTTGGGCTTCTCCTTTTTTCCGCGCTTCACTTTCGCGTTTGTCCTTTTCTTTCTGAATGGATCAGATGTCGAAGACGCTTCATTAATCACACACACACGTTATTATTGTCAGCTCAAGAAGTTTGTTATATCAAATCTTGACGCGATCGTGGGCTCCCTGGAGAAAGCGAAAAACCGCTCGCACTTTTAGACTTTTAGACGGCCTCATAAAACAACAACAGGACACGACAGATTCTTGGCTTTGTGGCTGTTCATCAAGACAACGACAAGGTTTGTTTTGAGCCCGAGTCATCCATGTATCGTTATTATATGCATATAGTTGTCTCGGCTGTGCATTTAAAAACATGGCGGCTCCATTGTTTTGATTCTGGCTAGCTCCACGAGATCGTGACGTATCTCTGTAAACCAATCAGCGTTCAGCTGCGCGTGTAGCTCCACCTTTTAGTACCCTTTCTCGTCTTTGGTACTCTTTCGAAAGGGTGCCAAAAAAATGGTACGGTACGGATTGGTTCGGTACGCTTTTGACAGTGGAAACGGCCATTAAAGCGTACCGATCCGTACCGTACCGTACCACTCAGTGGAAACGGGCCATAATACATTATATATCATATGCATATAAAAATATTATTTTCAAGCCAGAAAGTTAGGTGACAGTTATAGTTACAGTAGAAGTTTAAAATTGCTAAATTGTACTTCATTATCATAATAGAGATCTCCTTCGACATACAACAGTCACAACATCTATTAGCGAAGGTGTTTGATTGTAAATAATTCCATGGTCTGAAATGTTTGATTCTGATTGGCTGTAAGATCTGGTTTTGATCATAGTTCAAAATAAATGCGCTTCCATAAAACATTAGTAGTAACCATAGTAACTCAGTGACAGTCTTCATTCCGGTGTAATCTTGAGGATACCAACATGTGCTGAATCAGAGAGCTGATGAGGATTAACCAACCCACAAATATGTGCAAAAATATTAGCAAAAAGGTAGCTAACATATCTTACTATGAGCTATTAGATATGCTCTTGTCATTTACTGTACTTGCTCACACACAGTCTCTCTTTAAGTGGGAACTAGAAGATCTAATCTAATGAAAACTCATAACTGATGAAAAGTTGATCAAATATTGAGCAGCAAAGAGCAAAACTCATTTTAACTTGTCTATAACTTAAGGTGTATTAATAAGTGGCATATAATTGACAGCTTGCTATACGTTAAATGATTTTAAATGCACTTTGCTTGACGCCAACAGTTCTAAGCTTCTGCATTGTGTATTTCAAATCCTTTGACACATACAGCAATTCATTGATTATCCATTAAGTACTATTCATCGCTCCAGTTAATGTCACTCTTTCAGCCACTGTATCCAAAACCAGCCTGCCAGCCTGTCTGTGCCTGAGTGTATGAATATTTAACGAAGCCTGCAGTGTTTGTTTATGATTGGTTGTCTGATGCTAAACAGTCAGCAGAGACATTCTATTACTGTTTCACACAGTATCTTCAACACTTCAGCCTTGGTTCAGCACTATAGGTTGAAGCAGGACTTCATAACCCAGGGTTAATAGTCATGTTAACTCCCATTCGTAATTATGTTTATACAAATATTGGCTAACCAAGGATTAAAAACTACTTTAAGCTGGTAAAATAATCAAGAACATTTTTGCCATTTGCTTTATCTACATTGTAAAAGAATTTTCACACCAAGACCAATGCAATTATAATTATATTTATATTATATATCTCATACACAACACCAAAATAGATGATTTGGTATTAGATATTAACCTCAATATTGGTATTGATAAAGGGGGCACCAGCCATGGAATTTTATCACAACATAGCAATCAAATATTTGTAAAAGTACATTTATATAAATTTGAAGGAGTTTATCTGGCCAATCTGAAGGGTTTGTGAGATATCACTTGATTTGTAGAGCCTCTTGCTATAAACGCTGGAACGATTAACTTTTTAACAAACTTATATATATATATATAATTCAAATTAGATCATTATATACTGAAATACCATATGTATGGCAAGGTCTCTGGTAAGAGGTTTGGTTAAGTGCTCTATTTATGCTTCAGATTTGATGATGGGCTAATTCAGGTATCCACATTTTGTGATATTTGGAGGTGAACGTTCTGAAGTCCATGCAGAGCAATTCAGACAGTCTGAAACACACAGATGTGGATCTCTAAAGAGAAGTTACTGAAGCTGAAGTTCTTGAAGATAAGAGGCCCTAAGCATGTGGTCGTTGGTCTTTTTGTCGTTTTAACTTCCCAAATTCATTTCTTGAAGACTTCCTTGTTTTTCTTTGCAGACTTTCAGAGGTATAACGACTCTATACAGCAACTTACACAACAACACCAGTTGGGTTGTGTACCCTCACCCTGTGTTAATGTGCATTTTGAAAAATCGTATAAGAACTGAGTGATGGACACAAAAAAAGTTTGAATAAAAATTTCTTCACTTGAGGTGATTTGGCTTGTGCAAAACAAAAAAAAAACAGCAGATGAAAATGCATTTGCCAAATAGACTCTGACGTAGAGAACACTACACTCATGTGACCAATCTGCTGTCTTCATTATGCTTGTCTTGTTTACTGTTGTTTACTAGGTGGTCAATACTACAATCAGTCGCTTTAATATGATGGAAATACACCTATTTTTTCCTTTTTAGTGAACTCTGAAAAGACTTGCTTCATGTTAGGATGAAAACCCTACAGAGTTGAGTCAGAGGTGGCCATTTGTGAATCAGTATTTGCATACAGTAGTCTAAATCCAAAGTAAGATTCCTATGCATAATCCACTTTCTAAACTATCCAAATTTCAGATAAAGTAGTCATTGCACTGAAATCATTAAGACCAAACATCACTATGTAATGTTGAACTCTACCTAAGCCTTCATTTACATAATTGAATAATCATCCACAGTACTTATTTGTACTTAACTGTACTTAACTTATTTATAGTACCTAAAAAAAATTTTTCAATGGATATGAAGTTAATTTTCTTCATTTTGTGCCCATTTTATTGGAATATTCTGTGCATACAAATCTTCTCTTCCTTAGGGTCTTTAAGACACATGGCAAAAACCAGTTTGGTGTGTTTGAGGCTGGTTGTCACCTGATGTTAACAACAGGACAAATGCTGATTAGGTTAGACTGTAATGCTGATATTGTCCTTTCTCTGTGACTTTAAACCACATAATGCAGCTTAATAAGTGGGAAAACAAATACAAACAGTTCATTTAGTGACCAACAGATCTGATGTCTTCATTCCTGTCATCAACAAGTGATAAGCCTAAAAAACAAAAGCAGTCTCTGGAGTTAAATGATCCCTTTAACCCCTGTAATTGGATAATCTCTGATTTTTGTTCTAAAAACCAAGGTAACTGTCAGGGTATGTGTGTTGCCACCAGGGGCGGACTTAGTAGGGCCTCTAAGCAAATCCAGGTATAGGGGCCGTAGCATTGAAACTCAAAATACTCTCATTTCTATACATAGTTTTCTCTCTTGACTCTCAGAAATTAAGGTACGCGAGCTGTCACTGGGGTGGTACCTTTTCAAAAGGTACAAATTTGTACCTATAGGTCCATATTACAGTTTTTCTCCATTGGTTTGGCTCATTTCTTGCAACTGGAATTGCATTCTCAAAACAACATGGACAAGCCTCTAAACCACTTGGCATTTGTTGATTTTTGTCATTCATTTCATCAAATTGCATTTGTCTGAGTACATCTTTGCAAATGATTAAGTACAGGTAGTCTACATTTAGTACAATTTCCAAGTGAATAGAGTTGATCTAAACTGATTGTTGATTCTCAGTCCAATGGTTGTTCGCTCCAAAGTGTGTCAGCGTCATTTCATTGTATAAGTCATCACATGCACAATAGTCTGTTTAATTGTTAAAATTAGTCAAGAACATAATACCATGAATATCATATGTGACTCCGTGGAACATTTGATACATTTATTACAGCAACTGACAGTCAGGTGAAACTAGAACTTGACTAACAAAGGAGGAATTTCACACATCTCAGATGACCAATTACAGTTACAGACACGCTCAGTGAAACTAGGATTCACTTGACCTTCATCATCACTATTCCATCAGAGCAGAAGACATGTCTTGCAAATGTGTAAACTCATTTTCATTGGATTGACACATTTTCCTCAACATTTTTCAAAACAGTTAACACGGATGTTATTCCAGCAGTTCAAAATCCATTGTTTTAGTTATGGTAACCAAACAGAAACCATCTATTCCTAACCATTAGAAACTACCAACATCAGTATGAAATCACTGACCCACTGATTTGACACACCTTCGCACATCTTTAATAAGCAATCAGTCCACAAACCTTATAAAAACAGTGGAAGGTCTGTGTTGTTCTGTGCCAGCATGGATGGAGGAGGTCAATAGTGGCTATGTCTTATACTCACTATAGATTTGACTGTATTTTGGTTTACATGTTTTCTTTAATATTTACAGTATTTTATTACGTTTTGTTTTTTTTACAGTAACAGTATTTCAGTTTTCAGCCACAGTTTGAAAAAATGTCATGAATTCAATATAAATTTAATCAAAGCTTTTCTTATTCTGGATACAATTCTTTGCAAAAACTAAATTTGTCATTTTGACCATGTGGGCCACTGTTTAGGACTGTGTGTTAACTGTTTTGAAAATGTGTAGTTTCAGTAGACTGCTGCAAAGCATTCAAGAAAAACTGTAATGTGAAGGTAAATTCAACCTGCTTTCTGGAATAAACCCCTGTTTTAGCGATGATCATAACAACACCTATAAAGTTATCTATTATAACAATAGTAACTTATGCCACAAAGGCAAAGTGTATCTTGTCACATGCAGAAATTGTTGCACACACTGTAGTAAAGTTCGTTGTTGTGTGGGAAGAAGACAGGGTCGGTGATATTTATTTTCTTGTCGGATTAGTCCCTTTGTTAATTTGGGATCGCCACATCGGAATGAACCGCCAACTTATCCAGCATGATTTTACGCAGCGGATGCCCTTCCAGCCACAATCCATCTCTGGAAAAGGTCAGCGATATAAGGCAAGTAAATGTCTTTTATTTTTAAATGGACACACACACAAGCTCTCTGGTGTATGTGTGGGTGCTCTCTTTATCCTCTCCCTGCTGCTCCTTCTCTTCTCTCTCTCTTGGCTGCTCTTTCTCCTCGCCTTAAGAAGGGTGTCTCTCCCGCCCAATCACTAGAATAAACAGGTGTTATTTATTATTTCTGATTGACCTGCTGATAAGCTGCCGGGCTCTGAGCATGCTCTCCCCCCTCATCGGGTGTTCGATGCTTACCTCTCCACACACATATGCACATCTGACAGAAAATTACTTTTTAACAACTATTCAACTTATGCAGAGAATAAATGATGATAATTAAAAATTTGCAGCAAATATTTGACTTTAAGCTTAATATAATTATGTTCTGGCACTTTTTCGATTAAACTCAATGAACTTCCAATAAAACCAGAGTTTAATTTAATTAATAACACTGTTCTGACTGTAGGTGGGAAGAAAGGACAAAAAGTGTCACCTTCGTTGTTCATGCATTTCATGTTTGAAGTCTGAACTCATACACAATAACACGATAAAGAGAGACGTGGTGAGGTGACAGCAGGGGACACACATTTCATGCTGCAATTTCAGGTCAAATGTTATTTGGGGGCATGCTTTGCTGAATTAATTACATTTTCAAGAGCCTCCCTGATAACTTCTAAAACCCCAGGACGGCAGACTGAAATGTGCAGCTGATAAATTTTATCAGAGATAAATGAAAGTATCAGGGTGACTTCTGCACGTCTCCACAGCCACATTCAGGTCATCCGACTGGCGCTCATCAAATGCACACATGAGTCTGATGCCAGCCTGTTGCCCCCTGTGATTGGTTCGTGGCCTTTGCTGAAGCTGCAGTTCATGTCTAATCATACAGGGAGATTGTGCATGAATTGGAATGGATGGATTCGTTTTATCATTGCTTCCTGTGTGACCTCTGTTTGGGTGGTGGGGCATAAAGAAAATACTCAGGCAAGTAAAGCAACAAGATTTTTTTTTTCTCCAGTACTTGTTCACTTATTCAGAAGTGAAAATGAGTTCATGGGGTCCCCGGGAGCCTCCAGTGAATGAAGTCAAATTTAAATACCCACTTTTTCTATGTGTTCATAAGGGACCAGCAGATAAAAGGAAAAGTCCTGATGAAGCACTAACAGAATGCAACTTCATTACAGGAGAGAGCTAGTAATTATACATACAAATGAATTAATACATAGCAGAACACAGCACAACTGTCAATACCCATTATATATAATAATAATTATTATTATTATTATTTTATTATAATAATGTGGAACTATATATAATAATACTAATTTTCTTTACACTATAGCTATGTATAACATACATTGACAGAGTAATGATGCATTAAAACATGTTTATTATCATAAATAATTTATGAAATATATAAATGATATGTTAATATAAATGTTATATGATATACACTTACCAGTCACCTTACTAATATTAGCTTGGACTACCTTTTGCCTTAACTGCCTTAATCCTTCATGGCATAGATCAGGGGTGTTCCAACTCTGTCCTAGAGGGTCAATATCCTGCAAATTTTAGCTCCAACTTGCCTTAACACACCTGCAAAGAGGTTTCTAGAAAGCCTAGCTTGATTAGCTTGCCCATGTGTGTCTGATTGGGGTTGGAACTAAACTTTGCAGGACACCAGCCCTCTAGGACCAAGTTTGGACACCCCTGGCATAGATTCAACAATGTACTGGAAATATTCCTCAGAGATTTTGGTCCATATTGATATGATAGCCTCACGCAGTTGCTGCAGATTTGTTGGCTGCACATCCATGATGTGAATCTCGCGTTCCACCACATCCCAAAGGTGCTCTATTGGATTGAAATCTGGTGACTGTGGAGATCATTTGAGTGCAGTAAACTCATTGTCATGTTCAAGAAACCAGTCTGAGATGATTTGTGCTTTATGACATGGTGCGTTATCCTGCTGACAGTAGCCATCAGAAGATGGGTACACTGTGGTCATAAAGGGATGAACATGGTCAGCAACAATACTCAGGTAGGCTGTGGTGTTGACACAATTCTCAGTTATTACTAATGGGCCCAAAGTGTGCCAAGAAAACCCCACACCATTACACCATCACCACCAGCCAGAACTGTTTATACAAGGCAGGATGGATTCATCCTTTCATGTTGTTAACGCAAAATTCTGACCCTACCATCCGAATGTCACAGCAGAAATCGAGACTCATCAGAGCAGGCAACGTTTTTGAAATTAAAATTCAATTTTCTGTTCTTCACTGACAGGAGTGGCACCCGATGTGGTCTTCTGCTGCTGTAACCCATCCGCCACAAGGTGTTGTGCAATTAGAGATCCTTTTCTGCATACCTCTGTAACCATGGTTGTGCATAAAAATCCCAGTAGATCAGCAGTTTCTGAAATACTCAGACCAGCCCGTCTGGCACTAACAACCATGCCACATTCAAAGTCATTAAATAACCTTTCTTCCCCATTCTGATGCTTAGTTTGGACTGCAGCAGATCATCTTGATCATTTCTAGATGCCTAAATGCTGCCATATGATTAGCAATTTGCATTAACGAGCAGTTGGACAAATGTGCCTAATAAATCTGTACGTATATATACAGTTGAAGTCAAAACTATTAGTCCTCCTGGGAATTTTTTTTTTAAATATTTTCCAAATTATGTTTAACAGAGCATGTAATTTTTTACAGTATTTGTATTTCATATTTTATTTATTTATTATTATTATTTTTCTGGAGAATGTTTTATTTGTTTTATTTTGGCTAGAATGCATTTCTTTTTTCCTTTTTTTTCCTTTTTTTTAAAAAGGTCAATATTTTAAGGTGAATAGTATTCAATATTATTAGCCCCCTTAAGCAATAACATATCATTTAAGATTATTATATCATTTATATATCATTTATATATTTCATGAATTATTTATGATAATAAACACGTTTTAATGTATCATTACTGTGTCAATGTATATTATACATAACTATAGTGTAAAGAAAACAAAATATATACAGTACATGACAACAAGTAGGACAAGATTGTCAGTGCATACTTGAAATGACAGGTTCATTTTATAAAGTGTACTTAATGTATCAATTTTAACACTTAATATATATAACATATATAAATAAATTATTATTATATAATAATAAATACTGTTTGTGTAATTATTATTATACAATGGTTTTATAACACTCTATTTAGATCTTCCCAATTGTATTACTCCTGTGATGTAGTTTCACATTGTAAGATAAAAAAAACTCAACTAAACCATTTAAACTGTAGCAAAATACAGAATAGAGTACATAAAATACATAAAATAATAAAATAACAATACCTCAAGGACATGAGAGCTGTTGTAGTAGAAGATGCGCCCATCTAAGAACATCTTGTTCTCCTCTCTATTCCTCTCCACACACTCACAGTCAGCAGAAGCGTGCAGATTCTCCGCTGTACCAAAGGGGGCAGTGTGGGGCTGTGCTTCCATCTACACTACACCGCAATCACTCTTTAGGGCACAATCACACAGTTTAGCTAAATGCTGCCAAGATTTATGTGAAGATCACATTTGAAGGCAAAATGTTGCATGTTACAGTATATTTTTGCTCGAACATAAAGCATTTAATAATTGAACAGCATTTGTTCATCATTGTGTGAATTAGCCTATATATAGCTTGAAATAAAGCCCAGTCATAATATAGTTAAACACGATTAAAGACCCATTAGTTTCACCATCAGCCCAGGTTTGTATTGAAATATCATTTTATCTCAGCCAGTCTTCACTCCCACACGTACAGTACAGTGACTGGATAAAAACACACTGAAGAGCACCCACACATTTAAACCTAACTATATATTCCGTGCCACCTAGGCTCAGTCAGAGAGCCATAAACGCCTCAGTTTTTTTTCAGGGTCGCTCATATAAGGTGTCACAAGCACCCACGCACATTTGCATAAAGTAATTATTCAATAACCAATATGTGTTAGCTATGCTTGCACAGAAGTTTAGCAGCATCCAGATGCTGTAGCTCGCAGCAGAGTCTTCTTCCCCTGCAGGATAAAGGCTTTTGTGCATCTGCTTGGCCTGTTACGAGCCATAGTTTGAGTGTTGGCAAGTAGACAGCCAGTCAGGCCTTGTAATGAGTAATAGAAGCTGCTAATCAAAGCTACAGGCTTGTTTAGAGTTCCTAGTGTGCTTTAAATAAGACAACAAAGCGTTGTGATTTTTGGGTTGCCTGAAAGATCGCTCCCATAAGACATCATTCTTGCATGATGATTGTGTGACAAAATAAGAAAATAAGCTCAAACCCCTATAGCTTAAGGCAATGCAAGGAACATTGTTTGCTTGCTTGAAAAAGTGACACTTCTTTTCTTAAAGGGATAGTGGTTTTCCTTTAAAATGACAAACCTGTCATCATTTATTCACCCTTGTGTCATTCTAAAGAAATATGATTTTATTAAAAAAGCAGAGGATTAGTCGTCTGTTCAACCTGCCAAAAAGATAAATATATAAGAGAGAGAGAGAGAGAGAGAGAGAGAGAGAGAGAGAGAGAGAGAGAGAG
>CAIGQZ010032903.1:7326749-7339696 GCA_903798205.1 Danio tinwini | reverse complement strand
ACACACACACACACACACACACACACACACACACACACACACACACAGACACACACAAACACACATACACACACATACACACACAAGCACTTAGCTTTGCGTAGTTTTTTTCCACAGCAAATGTGACAGGATACTTGGTAATATTGACTGGATATCCATTATGTTAATGTATGTTAAAACAAAATAAACCTGATTTATAATTTATAACCTTCTTTTATAATTGTGCTGACATGTGGCTGTGGTGATGAATTGCAAACTGATATTACTGTCTTTATTACACTGTTTTTAAAATGTTTTAAACTTGTAAAACTCATTCTTGAGGTGCTGCTGATCACAGAGAGCTGAACAGATTTTAAATCCCAGTTGCTTAAATTAAACACGTTACTATGGAGACATGTTAATACGCAGTTGTCAATCAATTCGGTGGGTGGGAAAACCACACCCCTATATCACTTTGCGGTAGGCCTCAAAATGGGAAGGATGGATCCTATTTTTAATGTCAGAAAATTAAAAAAAGAGACTTATTGTCTTTATCACCTCAATATGACTGTAGCCACAATATACCACACAGGTCTGTCTAAACAGCTTACAAAAGTTGATTTTCATCATACACTGAAAAAAAATGATGTCTGCAAAACTGTTGCAAACATTTTATTTGTGTTGAATTTAAACAAATTAAATGTAATAAAATTCTACTTAATTTGTTTGTTTAAATTCAGCCCAAATAAATTGTTTACAGCCACTTAACGTACAAAATTGAGTAAATCCAAGGAATCATCTCTGAATTATTTTTTGTCAGTGTAGCAGTAGGTGCGCTTTAAGTCAGAATTTGAGGGGGGTATTTATTTATATGAAAGGGATATATATATATATATATATATATATATATATATATTACATTTTATTTCATTTTAATAATTTAATTAAATATATATAATAATTGATATAATATTAGATATAATATATAATATACAATTTTGTATTTGTATATTGAAAAACAATGGAATTTTTCTTTTACGTTATTGTAACTAAATGAAAAGTTAACAAAAAAAATCCATGTCATACATTTAACGAGTCATTTGATGACAAAAAAATCGGCATTATAATTTGAATCTAATCCCTTTCCCCCAGTTATCAGCAAGAATAATACATTAAGCAATACTAAAACAATATGATCATTTATTCTTTTATATATTGTAATGAGTTGGCTCACTTTGCTGCATTTTTACATAATTAGGCTACATGTATACACTGCATCACGATGCAACATTATCTCATCCATATTTGACATGTTATTCTCCCAAAAGTGCTGTAAAACATTAAAACACACATGCATTTAGTATGCTTTCTGTGTATATAAAATCACTTATTTTTTGCTGCACAGACACAGAAATGGGATGCCTCGTCTTTGATCCATAAACAAATATACAGCAATGCTGCAATACTCGAATCTCTCAGAAGGACTGTATGAAGTATCGCCTCCAGCAGCAGCAGCCAATGAGTCTTTAGCGGGGCGGAGGTGAGTGAGTGAGGGAGAGAGAGACGCGGCTGCGGCTCTCAATGGAAGTTGCTGTAAGTGCACTGCTGGACCTGTACACTACATTCACTCGCTTTCAGTTCGCTGTGAGTCGGAGCTCAGCTCACACATATACACTACAAACAGCCGCTTGTTGCGTTTTCAAAGTACGCCGGGAGACTTATGCGATATGCATTGATTGCTTTTTAATCAAACCCGCTGCGACGTTTCATCGGACACTTCATCAGAGCTCATATTATTAGTACGCATATAGTTTTTTAGAGGGGTGACTGCATGCGTGCAACCTTCTGGATTCTGGTGAACCTTCTGTGCATTGGTTTATGATAGTATTTTTTGTTATGGTTTATGACTTGCAAATCCACCCAACATGTTGAAATAACAGCAAACAGGAGCAGCAACTGGATCTCATATGAGACTTTCTGGAGATATTGAGTGAGTGTGCTTTTTTAAAAGTGGGATAATTGACGAGACTTTTAAGAAATAAAGCAGGCTTATAAAGTGCGGTGTCATCAGTGTAATGCATAAGTGTAATTACAACCCATAATAATGACGTGTGTGCTGTGATCGCGCGCTTTCGCGGGCATCACGCGCAGCGGCTGCTTTTAAACTGCTGTTAATGAAAAGCGCGTTATTTAGCGGGAACTTTCGACTGGACTGGAATGTACGTTTGCTAACTGTCAGCGCTCGTGAGTTAAACTTGCGGAGAGAGCGAAATGGACGCCGGTGGATGTGAAGCCACAGAGAGCCAGTTCCCAGGTCTGTCTAAAGCACGCAGACCTGCCGGGAGACACAACACCGCGCTGAAAGAGGAGGAGGAGGACAGTGTTTACTCAGGAGGCGACCGTTCCCGTAAAGACACGGCGCGTTCCCGCTCAACAGCACTTGTGGACAAGAATGCCACCATGTGTGATCTTAAGAGCGCTTCTTCATCTTCTTCCATGATTTTTACACGTTTCTCCGGGAGGAATGTCAGCGGGAATGGGAAGAGAAAGTTTGCGGTGTGCACTTGGAGTTGGTGGGCGTTTTTCTGCATGCACGTCCACGTGTTGAGAGCGGTCACGCAAGGTAAGAACGCGTTTTTATACTTGACGTGCTGTGAAGCTTCGTGTAAACCAGTTTTGCAGCTTGACATGTGGGTCATTTTTTAATTAGAGGCACTTTGTGGGCTTGAAATGAGGCTGTCAAAACAGGCTTCACTTTCGTATGTCTCGCCAGATTTTGAGGGGGATATCAGTGTAATAACTGATGGTGTGGAGATTTGATATTGTGTTTGATTGTAAATACATTGTTTGGTGGAAACTTTGAATTGAACAGGCTAACATTAAGTTGTTTTGCTATATGCAAACTATTTTGAATGTGTACTATTAAAGATCGATCGTTTGTAATTCTTTAACATGTTAACATCATTTTTATAATTTTTTAACATGTTAATATAATCTTAGCCTATATTGGTAATGATGACGTAGACTACACTTATAAAATCATATTTAGCAGCAGTAGGTAAAAAAAAAACCAATATAACGTTAATTGGAGCATTTCAGTCTTTATACATAAGAGGTTCACATTTAATTCAACCTGTTGCCAGAACATACGTTGCAATTTCGGAGTGAAGTTTGTTTCCATTCAGACCTTTCACTGTATCGCGTATGCATTTTCTTTTCTTTTTACAATTTAATCCATTATTTTTATGTACTGGCCAAGCTGACACAGCCACTCTCATTTTGCATTAATTAATATGAGAATAATTAAAAAAAGGATGATGTCAATTAACATTCTTTTTCAGAATTCGTAAAGACTAGATTTAGTATAGATCAACAGTAAACTATGTGATTAAACAAATATTTACCTATGAAGTGACTGTTTTAAAGTACATTAACTGAAGAGGGTAAATTTGGATGCCAAAAACAAATCAAGTTTGGCTAATCTAATATATCTCAGAAATTAACATTAGCAGAGTACAAAAGTTTCAAATAATTTTTAATCTATCCTCTATAACAATAACGTCTGAATTTGAAAAAAAAAACATTAAGTTGAAAAAGAAGTCCCTGAAAATGGCCTAAATACTATAATTCCAACTAAGGGTGCCATATTGGAGATTATGAATGGTTTATGGCCAATGCTAACACTGATGTTATAAGACTGGCAAACTTGATTTCAATAATAATGGAATGTCAAATATCTGTCTGTCTGTGCAACAGCCAGTTGAGCTGAGCTCTCTGGACCCGAACAATAGAGGTGTCATTAGGTCAGACTGCATGCGTGGCCACAGATGGCATATGCATCCTTTGGCTTTGATTCCCGCTATAATGTTTCTCATAGAGGGAATATGATGTGTGTGCATATGCATAGTGGGCCACTGGAGGACCAGAGTAACAGTTGGCATGCTGAGAAAAGTGCTGTTTGGTGCTGTTAGTGCTCTTGATCTATATCTGCATTAGGCGTTGTGAAGTATTTTTGTAATGATGGAGGTGTGCAGAATAAAATAGAATGGCTTGTCAGATTTAACGCTATTTTTAAAATAAATTAGTTATTTTAGACATTGGGGTATAATAGGAATGATCAGTCTTGTGTGACTATTAATGACAGGCTCTTTTATGCCTCTGTCACATTATTTTTATTGAGAAATAACCAAAACAGCATGCCTCATTAAAAAGAACATTTTTAATTCCTTAATATGCCACAGATTAGAGTCATTTTCCTCCCGTAATCAAAAGGATAAATGATCTGAAAAAAAGGGAAAAGGATGCCAAAATTCTCTTGAATTAAAACCTCATCCTGCTTTAAGCTCTTTCCACCCACAATACATGTATTTTTGTCACTTGTGCATTTGCATTCCTGAAGGCACCGGCAAATTAGTGTGCAGCAATTTTCTTTGCAGAAAAGAAAAGAAAAACAAAACAAAACAGATGTTCAGTCAGGGATTTTAAGTTTTTTTCGGATTTGAAAAAACAAACGCTGACTTGAATGAACTATAAATATGAGATAAATGACAGATCTAAAGCCAAAAACTGTCTTTTAGCTACAATAAAATAGTTTTTATTTTAATGGTCTTTAGATATTCTGTTGACTAAGTATTATGTACGCATATATTAGTAAGGCATTAGTATACTGTTAGAGCCTTGACTCCAAACCAACTGTCGGAGCAACTGTGAATGTCTATTGCAATTTTTTTGTGGTGTTTTCCATATCAAACGCACAATATAGGTAGTACACTTGATTCACCATGTTAAATCTGTATTAGCGCTATTATGGAGAGATAAAGGGTATTTTCACACCTGCCTTGTTTAGTTCGGTTGAATCGCACTAGAGTTCATTTTCCCTCTTGGTGGGGTTCATCTGTGCAGGTGTGAATGTAGCAATCGCACTCGAGTGTGCACCAAAAGCAGACCAAAAAAGTGTACTGAGACCTCCTTGAAGAGGTGGGTCTCAAAACGAAAGACGCTTTCAAAGGAATCCTGGAGCGGTATGTTTGTGTTGAGAACATGATCTGAACTAGAACAGACCCAACTGCAAAAATGAGTCCTTTTGAACTAATCCAGCTGCTGTAGTCCGATGCGCTGTGCATTATGAAATGTGGAGAAAAAATATTTGTTGACAGTGCTTTAACAACTATTTTAAACAGACAGAAAGAGAGAGAGAAAGAGAGAGGGAAAACATTACCTGATGGATCGTTGGTAATATTTCCAAAAGATGACCATGTCGCAGTTTAGCAAAATTAATTCACGCCTCCTCCTGAAGTGACTTGCGATGCACCTTCGCTGTTTGCAATGCATCAAAACATTGTTTTCCAGCCACAGCCGAGCTTTATTCTTGAAATGTAGTTTGTCTAAAGTGACGTATACAAACTATATAGTGTACTATGACCAGGGATACAATCAGTCGTCCTTCTAAAGTAAAAAGCATGTTAAGTCTGACCAATCGAAAAGCAGTTTAGGAAATAAGTTCAATAACATCTGGCCAATGAGTGATGTGGATTTTGTCACATGACTGCATTTTGGTTCTTTTTAACTGATTTGGACCAAAGCAATCACTGTGGTGTGAGAAGTACCCAAAAATGGCATGTATCATTTCTTGCCCTTGGTCTGGACCAAATGAACCGAACCACAGATGTGAAAGCACCCATATTTCTTTCTGAGCACTTAAACACACAAATATATTTCATTACAACATGAGTAGCTTGGAATTGAGAAATGTATCAACATAAGTTAACACTGCTTTCTTTGCAGTTTTCTGTATGTGCAGTCCTAGTTTTGGTTTTCTTTCAGAAAGAGAAGTACACTATTTATGACTGCTGCTGGTATAGATAGTAAATTCCTTGCATGTATAGGCGCAGAACACACATGTTATATGGTTTATTAAGTGTTCAAATGCAGCTTTTTTGCAACATGATCACTATTGGAATTTGTAGCTAATTGTTGATTGACATCAGCTTGTTGTGTCACAGCATTTAGGTAAGGGTTAGTAGAATAGGTTGACATACTTGTAAAGTTATTAGCAGTCATTATACTATGATGTTTGTTGGTGGGGCATCGAATTGAAGTGTTTGCAGATATTAAGCAGACAGTCTAGTAATATACTACTAATGACTGCTAGTTGATATTATATTAAGTTATAATCAAAAGGAGAGCCAGTGCTACCCTGTTCAAACAACATCATCCATCTTTGCTTTGCCATATGACAATCTGAACTATTCAGGTGTGATAGTTCATCCAAAAATCATTTACTCACCCTTGTTGCAAACCTCTTTGAGTTTCTTCTGTTGAACACAAGAGAAGATATTTTGAAAACTTTAGAAACTGGTAACCATTTACTTCCATAGTATTTGTTTTTCTTACTATGAATATCAATGGTTACCTGTTTCAACATGCTTCAAAATATTTAGTTTTTTGTTAAACAGAAGAAAGAAACTCATAAAGGTTTGGAACCACTTTAGGGTCAATAAATGTTGAGTAAATTTGTATTTTAGGGTTAGGCTATCCCTTTAAGTCCTGCGACCATACTCTTGCCAATACATAGTCCTACTTATATATTCAGATTCTCTTTGGAGTAAAATGTAAATATCTCCTATCTTGGTACATCATTAAAAGAATAAATTAAATGACCAATCTGTTATTTATTTTTGTACATCGAATGCTGTGAAAGCAATTGCTCCAAGGTCTACTTCATATACACCACTGAAGTTACTAATTAACATTGAACATACGGAAGCAGCGTTTGAATGCTCTCTTCAGATAATGCGATGACCCCATCAACACAGAAATGCTAAAGCAGACATTCTTTTGTGTGTGAGGAGGCATTTAGTTACCATAACATGGTGGCAGTATTTAATTGCAAAGTTTATATACTTTATTTAATTTCTAAAGGTTCAAGTGGAGTTGTGGAGGTGCATGCAGTGTCAGCCAGTTCTTAAGTCCCGTGTCAAGGTCTTTTGAAGTTTGGAGAGCTCCCAACACTGTTCTGGGAATGGGCTAGATATTATTGATCTGAATTGGGGAGCCAACAACATTATCAGAGCTAGCATATTGGAACGAGGCTGACATGTTAACCTTTATGTATGCATACATCTGAATGTTAGGATTAGGTTTTTTAAAGGTAGGGACATGCCTAAATGAAAATTCTCTCATTATTTACTTATCCTCCTGTTGCTCCAAACTTATAAGAAATGTGTATCTCTTTGGAACACAAAATAAATTATTTAAATAAAATCTGAGAGACTCCATTGAAAGTCTGCTCACCCATGACGCTCCAAACCGTTGATAAAGAGATCAAAAAATGAATCCATATGAATCAGGCAGTATAATCCAAGACTTCTGAAGAGACATGATTACTTTATGAGATTAACAGATTTAATTTAGGCTTTTATTCACATATAAACATTGATTTGCTGTCATAAGAAGAAGCTCAAACATGTTGATGCTCGATAACAAACCTCTTTGATTTTTGTGAAAGCTGAAATGTGCAGGTGTTCTTGGGGAAGACCAAACTTGCTGAGGTGATATGCTAGAATGAACTTCATTGGTTCTCACGTTGTGCAAGTATGATTAAGTTTTTATTCCAAATTTGAAGGCTATTAATATTGACTTTGTGAAAATTGCTCCTTATTTGCTTAAATAGAGTAATACTGATGGGGACATCCATTTGTAATGGTGTCCGAAACCATCAACATAGGCTCATTCCTAAAATGTATCCCTATATACATTTCTGGAGATCGCAAATTATGTAGCCAGAAGTATGTATGGCTGCATTTTATCTTCAACACGAATGCTATGGGGAGGTATAACACCATTCCTGTTTGTGTTTACCAGCTGACCACTTACCTCCATATGGACGGTAGGGTTGGGTCGATACATGATGCCATCATCTATCGCCGATGGCGGATAGACATCACGATGCTTGAGCCGACATTGCAAACCTCCACCATGCCCTTGTCGCAGCAGCAACCCACTCCCATTTACACTGATACGTCTTCGTTTTAAAATGCCATTTTAGAACGAAACTATCTACGTCCACACTGGCGTTTCACCTAGCATTTCTGAAAAGCCCTTCTTCCACACTATTGCTGAAAACAAACATCACGTGACCACACACACACACACACACACACACACACACACAGTCATGTGCTGCAGCATACTCGCACGTCTGAGCTCCAGGCAGTCAGCGGGTGCTTTGAGCACAAAACCCCAGAGAGCAATGCATGTCGGACAGTTTATCAAGGATGTATCGCTGGATCACGTCTCACTATAGTTGTTAAATTTGATATCTAATTTATCTTGTCTCTATCTAACAACTCTTCAGTCTGTTGAATCTGTTAGGTAACGTGTTACAGCGTCAGTACACTGCTTCAATCTTTCGCTTTCACTCTTGTACTTAGTAATTTAATCAAAAACTTCAGATACTGTTGGTTGGTTCCTGTTGGTTGTGCACCTTTTTTACTAACCAAGTTTGTCGACGCCATTATAACGACACAGATCACTCTGCCTTTTCATGCCAGAGTCCTGCATGAAAAGTGAATGACAGGTGGTAATTTGTGTGTAACTTATCTTTTTTTTTATTTTTTTTATCTGGTTATGGGTAAAACAAAGACCATGCGTGTCAGGTAGTTGAAACGGTAGGCTACAAATAATTAATTCGTTATGAATGAATTAATTACTCATAAGCCGCCTACAACAACGATGTCATCATCCTGCGTGATGTTTCACATTAGACATTGTATGATGCCAAATTGGTCAACATCTCCCAAGCTTAATGGAAGGCATTCTTGCTGTTACCAGTTTGTTCAATGGCTCGCCATGTACATCAGCGGACTTGAGTCCAGAAATGTCCAGGAAAGTCCAGAAAAGGAAACCAAAACATTGGCAAAACCTTCCATGTGACTTCAGTGTTTCAACTATAATCATACGAAGCTTCAAGAACAATTTTGAATGACAAACACACAAAAAATCTGACTTTGTTTGTCAATACCTTTGGCATCAGATCAGGGTGCTCATTTACTTCGGGCAATACAACACTTGCATGTTGTGCTGCTGATTCTAATGGCAATACATTGTACTTCCCTCAGTAAATGCATACCCTGACTTGACCAGAACCAGTTTAACCAGTGAAGTCACGGAATGTTTTGACAATGTTGTTTGGTTTCTTTTCTGGACTTTGCATAAAGCCCTCGGATTTAATCTAAAATGTCTTAATAGAATATTCTATTTTTGGGTGAACTAATCTATAACTTTTTATGAATTTCCTGAAGGGTTAATAGACTTCAAATGTCAGTACAGTAATCTAAATTATCTTAATTTGTGTTCTGAAGGTAAATAAAAGTCTTATGGGTTTGGAAAGATATGTGGTGTAAATTCTGATCGGGTGAACTTTGAGTACTACTAACCCTTTAAAAGGTTGAAACAAATGTCAAAGCTTCCCACTGTCTTGGCTCTCATGTTGACGAGGAAAAACCTGGGCAAATCTAGCTTTTTGCAGGCGCTTATATTTGTCTCAAATCATGAACTTCTGCTGGCAGTTAAATTTTCTGGCTGCTTGGGTCTGGCAGAGGACCACAGTGCCCTTAAAACCAAACACCCGGGCAGAGAGGGAGTTTGTCAAGCAGTAGCAGGTGCACAATCCCCTGCCGTGCTTCTAGAAAGGTCTCTGGGCTAATGATGTTTGTGCCAGAGCATTGTGCAGGTAAATGTAGTTTCATCCACAAGAAAGCGCTTGTGCCCTGTATATCATCTGCTAGATGTGCCAGCAGACACATCAACCCGACTCATTTATGGCTGTAAACTTTTAAATTTCATTGCCTCGCCATCTGTGCAATCAGCAACAGCAAATTTTTTTTTCATTTTCTGCCGTGTCCTTCTGCAGCTGAAGAATATGCTTTACTCTAGAATAGAAAAGTCAAGTTTCATAAACTGTTCATACGATTTTAATGACTTGCAAACATTGGCTTTGTGCTGTTTATTGAACATTGTTGTGAACTCAGCTTACTGTAGATAGTTAGTCTAATTAAGTCTAATAAAACTAGTCTAATAAAAATAAGAAGTCTAATAAAACTACATGATGGCGTCAGAAGTTTTGGAATACACTAAAGATTTTTACCAACCAGTTTGGGTTAAAATGAAAAATTGTAAATAAGTAACTAAATAAATAATAAATATAATAGTTTTGGTAACATTTTGTATGAAAAGGTGATCATAAGGCATAAGTCATGAAAGCTTTATAATCATGACATGACACATTTCATGAGGTTTTATGCATGCTTATGACAATTGCTATGAAGTGTCATTTGCTCAGTTACACTCAAAAATGATAGTTGTTGCTTGTTCAAACTACTTGTTTAACAACGCAATTCCTGTATTTATTTGACAATTATGTTTAGTCTACATTTGTAAAACATTAAGTTCATTTAATTGTTTTGTGTTGAGATATAACTACCTGGTTGTGGAGGTGTAGTTCCCACCATGCTTTGCATTTAATTGCATTACGAGGAGAAAATGTTGACAAAACTAATCTTAAGAGATTTAAGTTAAGAAAGTACTTGTAAGAGTTTTTTCCTCACTTAGATTTAGAAGAGTTTCCAGTAAGATTTTAGGCTTTGAGTGTTACCACCTTGCAGAAGAGTAGCACTCACGCTTTAGGTGTTCGCATCTTCATTAACAACATTGTTTGCCAAATCACTCAGTGAGCCACAAATGTACTCATGCCAGTTCTGAGATCATTCTCAGTCATCTGCTGACATTATTATAGCAATTGCAGTTCGAACTGCAATAAATAACAGACATTCTGGTTGTCTAAATTAAGCAGATGAGTTTTAAAACTCTGTTCCAGGCAAGTTAAATTCACAAGGTGATTTTAATGAGAATGATTTGACATGATTGGTTGAAAATTAATATTGCTCGTGAGTTCTGTTTGCCTAAAATAGGTTGAAATAACTAAATTACAATAAGTTTAAATAACTCAATTCAAATAGGTTAAAATAACACAATTAAATATTGTGGGAAGGTTTTTCTTCATTTAATTATGTTTATTCATAAACTCTTTCCTGGTATGTCATTTTAAATGTGAAGACAACATTGTTTGCTATGACTACTTAGCATAAACAAATACATCGCAACCGGTCTTTATCTTTTTCATGACAACTTGACAATTCCAAGACAACATAACTTGTCATAAATTTGTAATAAACATGATTGTCATGAGGCCATTATACAGTAATTGTGTCATTTTTGTTATTGGTTTAATAGATAATAGGAATATGTATACATTTTTTTCTTTACTTTAGAATTTTACACATAGTTTGATGTGTTACTTGAGGTTTATAAATTCATTCTGCAATTTAGTAGCAATTTCTGTTTGAAAATAGTTTTTTGCTATACACTATGTTTGTTAACATTGTTAACTTTAATGGCATTATGTGGGTTTCAGAGATCGTAACAAGGGACATGCATTGTTTTGAAAAACATAACAATTTTTTTGGGTAATAGACATATTTTATTATGTTTCACAGTACATACAATAACATACATACAATAAAAATGGAAAAACCTTTCTCTGCATGGGGTGAAAATAGTACATTACTCTGCATTTTTGCTGTTGTGGAGAGAGGCAGAGCTTATTAGCCTACCTTTATCATATTTGGTTATATTTGCATATTTTATACATGTATTATATCAATCTGTTCATTTTTAGTTCATCCTAGTAATGCGCAGATGGAAACATTGTAAAGTGTTACCTTTGTAGTGTGTGAACGTGTTTATTTATGCTTTTGAATAGCATTATGGGACCTTGATCTCTGCTTTAACAGCTTTTGACGTTTAAATTTTAACTTGGATGCTGAACAAGGTGACGTTTATTGACATTTTCACAATCTTAAATATAGAATATTAGCTAGGTAATTAACTGCTACTTATTTATTTGTCTGTTTGTCTGTAAAGAAAAATGAAAAAAAAAATTGTGGAGGGGTGAGTGAAAATATTGACAGGACAAATAAAACATATGAATTAATCGAGGTTGAGCCCTGCTGCCATCATTTTGATTATTGATTTGCACACAAATCATAGTGAATGCATGTAATGCAAGAGCAGACATTCATTTCACAGCTGTGCAGTGCTGCCAGCCCGTCCAGGTGAAGGATACCACACAGTATTTCATGTCAAAGTTGAGGAATTGCCTCCTATCTTCTAAATTAAAATGATAAGTACTCCTGGCATGACGAATTGTGTCAGAGCTGCTTAACATAAAGGCCTTTTTCCCCCACTTCCTTTTCCTGTGCTGCTTTAAAGAAAGGTTAATAATCACGTCCGTTGTTTGAATAAAGGTTAATTAAATTATGAATTGTTTTTCCAACAAGCAAGGCTGGTAAATTACAAAAATTTTATTTTTTTGATTGTGTTTTCAAACTTTGATTGCGTTTGTGGCTAATTGTGAGGTGATTAATTTCTGTGACCAGATTTGATGCTTTACAAAGGATTTACGGTAAGCTCAGCAAACAATGAATGAATGTATTTGATGGTTTTTTTTTGCTAAATAGATTTGGTATTTAATGTAAGCATTTATTAAAAGAAAGGCTTGTTTTCTTCTAAATTCAATGTCATTCTGAGAAAGCCTCACTAATCCTCTATTGGCACTTGACAACAACTCATCTCCTCACAATTAACAAGATGTGAGTCATTATGTTATCAGGGTTTGTCAAAGCAATCATGAGCAATCTGTAATCAGTATGGTTTTAAATAAGCCACATGCGTCAATACCTTTTTAAATTGTCATTGTTGTTTAAATGATCTGTCATAATAATAATAATAATAATAATAATGATTAGAGATGGATCACAATGTTGAACTGCTTTCAACAAGTGACTAGTCAGATTGTAAGTATTTCTTTCTTTCTTTCTTTCTTTCTTTCTTTCTTTCTTTCTTTCTTT
>CAIGQZ010032903.1:7268184-7326739 GCA_903798205.1 Danio tinwini | reverse complement strand
TCTTTCTTTCTTTCTTTCTTTCTTTCTTTCTTTCTTTCTTTCTTTCTATTTGATGGTTTGCAATATAATGCTTTTTTGCTTTTAAAATGCATTTCAAAACCTCTTTGATTCTGTTTCTGTCCTATTTATTGTACTCTGTTTCATTTTGGAAGTCATGATTCCAAAATGCTCATCCTGTCTGCTACAGCATGTCCCAAAGTGTTGCTATCGGTTGAACTAGAAGGTGATTGACAGATTTGAGGAGAACAATACTGAGATATTTTATGGAGATAATTTGTTTTGACATCTTACACTGTTCAATTTAATGAGTGTTTTCAGTTCTGTAGATTGTGTGCTTTGTTCCAAAACAAGGACTAGGCTGTTGCAATGTTGCATACTTTTTTCAGGTTTGGTTTGCTTTCACAATATTTCTAAAGGAAACGGAAATTGTCACATGAAGGTAAACTCATATCTCATTAGTCAGAGTTTACTTGCTTATATTCTTAGATTCAGAGTAGGACAGAACAATATATCTTTTCAGCATTGATATTGCAATGTGATCATGCACAATATTCATATCGTTAGTATACACAATGTTGAGTCTGGTTTATAATTGATCATTTTGCAAGTGTTTTTTTGAGGCCTGTGATTGTATGTGGATTTTAAGAAATTGTACCGTTTGTAACTTGACAAATTAAAACGATACATTTTATTAAATTGTTTAATAAAACAAAGACTAAACAGTATTATTTTACATTTGATTATTCAATTACTGTATACCTGAATACAGTTCGACTCCTCAGAAAACAATAAAACGCTTTTTATTTAATTAGTATTTTATTTAATTTATCTATGCTTGTAGACTGTTTCTTATATTTATACTTATGCACTCCCCTACAGAATCATCCCAATCAATTTCTGTAAATACTTAATGCAGATAATCCTGTGAAAATCTATTCATATTGCAATATATATCGCAGAATAAAAAAATATCACAATGTTTGATTTTTCCAATATTGTGCAGCCCTAATTCAGAGCATTTCAGTTATTCATCAATATGGATGGACAGAGTTTTTGTGTTTGTATAATTTTAAGCAAGTGCCAAGGCTTCAACTTTTTAAAATGTGTTTTGAACAGTTGTTCTGAAATATGTTATGTTAAATATGATATATGATCATGTTTCATTCATCGTTGCTTTTTGTTGACCCACAATTCATTTAGGAAGATTTCATTTGAATTACCCTCTGAATTATGTAAAATCTCAGCACACATTGAAGTAAAGTCGCGTTTGTTAGTCTGTTGGGTTGGATTGTATTGAACTTCTCTAAAGTTTGTTTTCAACTGGCCAAGACCACCTCGTTCAGGCTATCTTGGATAGATTGTTTTTGTACAGATCTGAGTGCAATTACACATTGCCCAAATTAACTGGGGCTAGGTGTGAAAACATGCCAAGTTCATTACTAGGCAATGCCTTGATTAATCTAGTATGAAAATGTTGTTTTGTCCACTCTTTTATGCATGAAACCTTTTTATCCAGAGACATACTTTCAGCAGAGAGGCAAGAATTAGTTTGGAAAGAGCAACAGAATGTAAATTTTTTTGGTTGGGATCGGCCCAAGATTGAATGGATTGCTATTTATTATTGCCAGGGTTCAGATGTAATGAAACAGAAAATTATATATATATATATATATATATATATATATATATATATACATACATTTGAAGATGGAAGAAAATTGAAGTAATGTTGGTGGTGAAGTCAGCAGTATGGTAAAGCTGTTTACCTAAAATTACAAATAACACTTAAAACAGGACATTAAACAGGAAGCAAAGCTAGAAGTATTTAATGATTCTGGAATAGAATCACAAATAAATTTAACTTCTTTAATTAAGAACAATCAGAACACTATCCCCCGGTTTCACAACCAAGGTTTAAGGCTATAGTCTTGGATTAAATTGCATGTTTAATGCTCTCTCAACTAAAAATAACCTAGAGTGAGATGTCTTAAAATATGGCAGTGTCATTTTTTGTCTCTGATGCACACCAGTAATGTATTTTTCTAAGGCCATTTTTATAAATAAGGCTTAAATAGCCTAATTTAACTAAATTCTAGTCCTGGCTTAAGCTAAGCCTGGTTTGTGAAACTGGGCCTATGTCTTTTCATTCCTCACATATTATTACACTATATCTAATTAGAGCTACTATCAGGAGTGCAGAGAAACCAAGCTTTTTAGCATTTGAGTATAAAAGGCCAGTGCTCTCATTGAGTTTGCTGATTGTGACTCAGATTATCCAATGTGATTTAATGGTGTGAAAGCGCTTCACATAGATAGATTTAAAACGAAACTGGTTTCATGTATTGATTGTACAAATGAGTAGAAAAATGACTTCTTCATAGCATGTATCCTTAGGGATGAACTTGACAATTTTTGATTAAATCATAATAAAGTTCATTTTCAAGCATAATGAATTAATGTCACTCAAACAGCAGTGTGTTATGGTGTATGTATATATTATATCACCACAACTAAATGTGTCAAAAAATAAGGAAGGGACAGCAAGAGACGTGCCAAAGCTTTTCTTCTATGTGAAAAATCTTTTGAAGAAAGTCTGCTTTCCTATGATAACAATGTACAATATTATACTGTAGTTAAAAAATGTGTTCAATACATTGTTTTTATTAAGTATCATGTTTTTATGTTATAACTTATTTCTTAAAATGATTGTGTTTTTTCAAACTAATTGGTTCAGTGAATGATTAATTTTGATCTCTCAAATGATTTACCCCCATTTACACTCAAACCTTTTTGTTGCTTGTTCAGATTACTTAATTAAAATGAGCTGAAACAACACAATTCTTGATTAAAAAAAAGTTTAATCCACTTACATTTGTTAAATCTGTAAAGTTAACTTAATCGATTTGTGTTAGGACAATATGAATGATTTGTGTGGAACCCTGCATTTTATACAGTGTACTTTTTAAATTTAACTGAATAATTTTAATTATACAAATAAAAATAAAACACAAATCAATAATAATAATAATAATAATAATAATAATAATAATGTTATTGACAGTACGATTTTATTGACATTGAACTAGGGATGCTGCAATACTAAATATAATATTGAACCCTTTGGTACAACCTCCACAGTTCAATACGCATATGGACATTTTTCGAGTTACTTTTAGTTTTGCATTTACATTTTAAGACTGTATCTTGCATTTTTCCCCATTCCTTTAATTACTCTCTGAACTGGCTCTGTGCATGTTAGAATAGTTGTTCGTGCGCTGAAACAAGGCTCCCCAAGAGTAATTGTTCCATCATTGAATTCATCAATGTATAATTGATTATATTGTTCAGTTTATGTAACTGAAAAATACTGTTAGACACCTGAGAGGCACTGGTATTTTAGTAGTATCTTTGCTTTATTGTTTTCATTGTGTAATGTATTTTCCTTTTTGTCATAGTGTAACATAAAGATTTTCTTTATTTTTATTTGACAGTGTCCTGTTTTTTACTATCATATTCCAAACAGTACCGAATGCACCCCTACATTAAATAAGTCAAGAGGCAACATTTTTCCAGCACTGTCCTGACAGCTGGAGGGAGAGTGAAACCAGTGCACTGATCACTGCCGGATAGTGCAACATGGCATAGCCTTTTTTCAGGTGTTTTTCTATTTTCCCATTTTCAGACCATAATTTTTGGCAGATTGGGCATTATTATTCTTTTGGTGTTGATTTTTTCAATAACGTTTATTGCCTGACATTTGAAAAACATCATTCTTAAACCATAAAGGGATTTATCTAGGGCTGCACAATGGCCCAATTCTTATTCTACCCCTTACCCTGTCCCAATTCTCCCAAATAATTCCCAAAGGCATAGGGCTAAGGGTAAGGGCTAATAACCTCTTGAAACTGAGATTTTTCAGAACCACACTCGAAACCAAGGGGTACGAAACCTTCCCAGAATACTCCATCTACAACGGCAACATGGCTGTGCACAGAAGTAAAGAGATGCACAAATTTGTATTTTTGTCATTATTGCGTTTTTTTTTTTTTGCAACAAACAAGCATATGTTTTAATACATTCATAACTGCGTTCGTGTTTTACTGTCATGCTTTAAAAAAAACAGCTAAAATAAAAACAGCTAAATTTCGCTATCTGTTATCTATAATAATAACTCATGTATAGTAGTCCTACAACATTTTGACACTCGGTGACACTAGGGTTGGGTTGATAGACGATGCCATCATGCCGATAGACATCACGATGCTGAGCTGGCACCGCCGATCTTCCGCCCCGCCCCCGTTGCGAACCCGCTCGCGAAAAATACACACTTAGGCCCCGTTTACAGTAAAAATTGTCGTTCTAAATCGTTTTAAAATGATCCACATCCACACTGGCGTTTCATCTAGCATTTCTGAACAGCCCTCTATCTGCTGAAAACGCACAACACGTGACCCCATACACACACACAGACACAGCCACACACACTGTCATGTGCTTGTCTGAGCTCCAGAGAGCAGTGTACGTCGGACAGTTTATCAAGGATGTATCGATGTATCGCGTCTTACTATAGTTGTTAAACTTGATATTTAATTAATTTTGTCTATCTAACGACTCTTCTGCCTTTTGAATCTATCAGGTAACGTGTCACAGCGTCAGTACACTGCTTCAATCTTTCGCTTTCTTGCTTGTACTTAGTAATTTTAGTGAAAACCTCAGATACTGTTGGTTGGTTCCTGTTGGTTGTGCACCTTTTTTACTAACCAAGTTTGTCAACGCCTTTATAACAACACAGATCACTCTGCCTATTCTTGCCAGAGTCCTGTGGAAAAAGTGATTGACAGGTGGTAATTTGTGTGTAACGTTATTTATTTATGATACGGTTATGGGTAAAGCAAAGACCATGTGGGTCAGGTATTTGAAACGGTAGACTACAAATAATTAATTCATTATGAATATATGAATTGTTCATAAATAATTAATTCACCTCCGCCTATGACGACGATGCCATCATCCATCGTGATGTTTCACATTAGACTTCGTACAATGCCAAATTGGTCGACATCGCCCAACCCTAGATGACACTCGATTACCCTGTCAGAAAAGTCTAGTGGCTGGGAATGAGCTTTTTTACAGTATCTGGTATAATGTTAATGTTGTTTTTTATGTGTTTACATAGATGAATATGGCCAGGGTGTAAATGCAAAGTACAGTTACGATCTTATTGCCACATTATGATAACATAATATAGTGATTTCCTGAAGATAAATACTAAAAAAATAACGCAACTGGAATAACTACAGCAGTCACTATCGTCAATCTCATATGAACCAAGAGATTGCAATGACATGATGACTTGTGCAGGTGCTGTAGTGGTGCCCCATTTCTTAGGGGTAAATTTTGAAGGAGAGGTAGGGGTACAAAAATAGAATTGGGATTGGCCTAATAAATCATTTCAGCATCGATATTGCAATGTGATCATTCGCAATAGTCACATCGTGAGTATATTGCAATCTTGAGTCTAGATTTTAACTTATCATTTCGCAAGTGTTTTTGAGGCTTGTGACTGTGTAAGGGTTTTAAAAGCATTCAGGCCTAAGAAATTGTACTGTTTTTAACTTTGACAATTCAATAATGACAAATTCTATTGAATTGTTTATAAAATGAAAAATGCAGTATTATTTTACATTTGATTATTTAATTGCTGTCTACCTGAATACAGTTCTAGACTCCTCAAAAAACAATAAAACCCTGTTTATATAATTGGCTTCTTTTTCTTTATTGAGTTTATCTATGTGGCGACGTGGTGGCGCAATGGGTAGTGCTGTCACCTCTAGGTAGTGCTGTCCAAAGACATGCAATACAGGTGAATTGGGTAGGCTAAATTGTCCGTTGTGTATGACTGTGAATGAGTGTGTATGGATGTTTCTCAGAGATGGGTTGCAGCTGGAAGGGCATCCGCTGCGTAAAAACATTTGTTGGATAAGTTGGCGGTTCATTCAGCTGTGTCGACCCCAGATTACTAAAGAGACTAAGCTGAAAAGAAAATGAATGAATGAATTTATTTATGCTTGTAAGATAGTTTTTTTATATTATGTCTAGATCTTATATTTGCAGATGCACTCCCCTACAAAATCCCCATCAATCTAAATCAATCCCAATCAATCTAAAATGATAATTCTTTTCAATTAGTTAACACATCTAGTAAAATTGTATTCATATCGCAATTTATAACGCAGAATAAAAAATATAGCAATATTAGATCTTTCCAATATCGTGCAGCCCTATATTTATCTTTCTTTTTAACCTATAGGCTGTTTCTACTGCATTCTAATAGACTTCATCACCCAGCCAATGCTTTTGACTCTGGAGGTGTGTTTTGTTTGCGATGTGAGTGATAAACTTGATAATAACAGCTCACACATTTTTTAAAAAACAATTATGATGTCATACAGACAATAAATATCACACAGCTTTAACTGACAGTCTCTTTAGAAATGTGCAAACATGAAACGGTTGTATAAAAGTGAAAAAGAGCTTTTAATAGTAAACTAATTAAACACAATGTAACAAATTGTGTTCAATATCATAGCACTATATGTAATAGTTGAGAGGCTGCTCTGAACTGAAATGAACATGGAAATGAGCAAGTTCAGTAAAAGGAGTGTTGGCTTACACACAAAACACTGATTAATTACAACATAAATTAGCTAAACAGATCCTCATAACATCTGCATTTTAGAGATTCATATTTATTTTAAAGAATAGATATATAATCCAGTTGGCATTTCTGTGTGTATTTTGCATGTTCTCCTCATGTTTGCGTGGATTTCCTCTGAGTGCTACGGTTTTCCCCGCAAGTCCAAAAACATGCGGTATAGGTGAATTGGGTAAGCTAAATCGTCTGTAGTGTATGTGTGTGAATGAGTGTGTATGGATGTTTCCCAGTGATGGGTTGCAGCTGGAAAGGCATCCACTGCGTAAAACATATGCAAAAAAAATGAAAATGAATGAACGAATGAATAAATATATAATCCACTGGGTACAATTTCTCTGTTGATCTGATAACACTGGCTGGTTCACACATAAAATGTGTCAGTTGTGTCATGTCTTTAACATTCAAGGGGATTCAGGCTGTCGAGCCGTTTGTGTTCATCAGACACAACAGACATGTTTGTGGTGAATAATTTATCAGATGATAACAGTTGCTCAGCCTGTCTGACTGTCAATCCCTAACAGGTTAAGGCAGGGCTTTTTGATTTCCAGTTATTTTAGCTGACATTAGAGTGCATTTTAAAGAGCGCAGTCACCTGTTGCGATTCTTGGCAGGCTTGTAATTTACCGCAACAATAAAAGTCTTTGAACAATAACAGTGCTCCTGGTTGTAATGACTCCCATATGCAAGCTAATAAGCTAAATCCTGAGTTCAGCTGGCAAGCTTTCAGCTATTGTGCATTATAGACGCAGGACGGGCTCGACTCATGCTAGATAATGGGGCTCTGCTAACACATGGCCAGCAGTGACCTTTCAACAGCCTAGACATTGCTTTGTGGGAACCAAAATTCAATTTCATTTTCACTTTGAAAGTCAAATCACACTGACATGTCCAGCATCTAGCAGTGTTTGAAACACATTTTGATTTGACCTGTTGCCTTCCACTTAATGTTATACACTTTATATCACATTATATACCTTATGACAAAGCAAACTTTGGCATACTTAAAAACAAAAAAGAGTACCTATTACTGAAATAATGTACTTTGTACTTTATGTACTTTGTGTACTTTAAACGACTGAAGTACAGACTGTTGTGAACTTGTGACATAACTTTCTAATTTTGAACAAAAGCAGGACAGAATTGAGTTTAAAGGGTTTAAAATTGCTTTTATGAAAAGTTGACATTTGACTTGGAAACACTTTTAAAAGACCATTGGTCCAAGTAATGTGCTGTATAAAGTGCCATATTAATAAATAAGACCTTTAGCAGAGCTTGTGCTTATTTTATCATTGAGTGGAAAGCTTACACAAATGTACATATTTATCTAAACATTGACTAACAGTAAATAAAAGTATATCAGTGTATGTATTTCAGAGTGGTTTCAACCCTTTTTCAGCAACATAGGCTCATTCTGAAAACGTACTCCTATATTTCTGGAGATCGCGAATTATGTAGCCAGAGGAACAGCTGGCTGCATTTCATCTTTAAAACAAACGCTATGAGGCACTTTAAGGCCGTTGCTTCACGAGTTACCCAGATGACCGATTACCTCCATATGGGCAGTTTACAAGTGGCTTGTCGCGTATGTCGGCCGACTTGTAATGTGGAGTTGAGTTGACTATGTTGACAGGGTTCTGGCAAAGAACGTTCCAGAAAGCAGGTAAGACAAAAACAAAAGCCAAAAATAAATCAAACATGTAAACTACAGGGTGAGAATGTGGTAAAATCTGAAAATGTGGTACAAATCAGGCTGCCGCAAGAGCTTTTCTTTTTCTGGATTGCTTTTGAAAACACTGTCGGTTGGGTTTAGGGAAGGGGGTAGGTGGGGGTATCAGTCAGTTTGTCATTTAGTCAGTCGTTAGTGGCCTCTAGTAGATTTACGTGAGAACAGCAGGCGTAAATGGCACTTGCAAGAGAAATTTGAGATCTCAAAAAGCATACAGTGGCCTCTAGCAGATTCGTGAACACATAAACTGCAAAAAAAAACGTAGCTTCTGGGACGTATTTGGCGATTTCCATAAATGTATATAGGGGTACGTAATCAGAATGAGCCTGGGTTGTTTTTTAGTGAAGAATGAAAAATAACTTTGCTGTGTGTATATCTGGTGTGAACTCTGCAATTTTAATGGACATTTAATTATATACGCCAACATATAGTAGACATTTTATATTAAAAGCAAATAACTGAACTTACATAAACTTATGAGTGATGGCAGAAAACGTTGCATTAGCATTATAGGTGCCATAAAATTGTAAATCTATAGCCCACTGCTTCATGCCATGTCTTTACATAGTTTTCTATATATTGTTATGCAATGCAGACAGACAGATATTGAGTGCTGAATGCCTCAGAGTGTTATAAAAGGTGCAGAGCCTCACATGCTGTGTCTGATGAGCTTTAAGCAGCGATTTATTCAGCACCCTCCCATAGACATAAGATCTATTGTTAGTTAAACATTTATTTAGAATTTTGCTGTGTATGTTTGGAATGAGGCAACAAACACATATAGAAAGCGGAATATAAGTGTTCAATGCACTTTTAAACATTGTGCCATATAATTTATGTAGATATCAACACCTTAAAAGTGATTTTGCTATGTTGTGTGGAGCTGAGCAAAATAAGATAGAATGAAATATTAAAGGACCCAAAAACAGATATGCACTTGATATGCACTTTTAGACAAAGCATATTTTATCAGTCTATGTGTTCCCTGGGAATCTCTCTCATGACCTTGCCGGTGCTAATGTTGTGCTCTACCAGTTGAGCTCATGAAACATAATGGAAATTCCTGGTTGGATAGATGTGTTGGCAGAACGCTTGAACTATGGCATGATTCTTCATTCTGGTTGTACAGATGTACATCATCCAACACAGAGAATAGATAACTAAAGTGGGTTTTATTTCTTCATACAGCATGCTCACCCACACAATTATTGATTAAACAAAACAAATCCCTCATGTTCTGATGTCCACAATTTTATCTAGAATTGCCTCCTCGCCCAAAGAACATTACATTGAATATTAACATGAGCAAACACTTTCTGACCCTTCAGTGTTTTCCCGCTGATACTGAATTTAAGCAGTTTTTGCTTCATGAAAGAAGCCATTTTGTGCGGTACCGCTGATAAGTAGGTCATCCAAAATGTGTTTAGACACTAGACACATGTGAAGAGCAGCATGGGCACCAGGTTTGTGTTTCACAATAACACAGTTTGTTATCAGTTGAAGCTCCTCACTGGGCCAGAAGAGCAAAAGGACAGGGTTCAGTCAGGCTGAGGCAGGAAACACCTGTTGAAATGAGCCGCATTGCCACTACACAGAGACCGACATGGTGACATTCAAAAGCAAATTCCCACAGAAAGCCACTTTAATCACTGCAATCGTAAAATCGCAGGACCACCTATTATTCCAGGCTTTTTCGAAAAGCAAGGCAGTGAATTCTAGGCTCGATCTCCTGCCAAACAGCTTCCTATAGTGTGAAATAGTTTTTCCACACTCTCAGCATTTCCTCTGTTGTTACCGACGTCTTTACTTTTTAATATATGACCGGAGGACTCCACAGGCAATCTGTCATCTGACTCTAGTGAAATGATGAGGTCATTTACATTTCTTCACTCTTTCTGTGCAAACATGCGCCATGCTTTGAATGTCATCATGAATGGAGATGTATTTGCTTATGATTTGCATAGATGATGCCACTGTGTTGTTGAAACTGAAACTGCTGGAGCTTTTCAGCTTAACTTAAAAAAAACACAGGGTGTCGTTTACTAATAATTCACATGGCTTTTTGTTTACACAGGAGGAGTTCTTGTGAAAAAAATTCCCGACACAGAAATTTGTTCCTCTGAAGCCCCCCTAAAATTGAAAGTGAAATTGGTTGCGTCTTAGTATTGAAGATATCTGTAAGCTACTGGAAAATTTGCATATAGTAAATGTAAGCTAATTTATTTAATAATGTTTAAAAATGACTATAAAACATAGCTTTATATTAATTAAAACAGTATTTTATATGAACTAATACAGTATTTTTAACATTTTATAATGAACTTATTACAGTTAAAACAAAACTAGCTGTAACTAAAACTGTTATCATGACAGAATTACACTAGTTTTTGCCTTGATTTGCTCGCCGATGTCTTCTGTATAGTCCTCCATCCGTCAAGTTACAGTATTTAGATAAAAAAATCTCATTTCATTTACAACATTTAATTTAAACATTAAAACAGCAATAAAGCAAGCTAAAATTAGGTGATGACGATCACTGAACACTGTGTTATAGGCATTCACCCGAACCATCTTCATCATTCTCACCCTTCTCTCAGATGGGATGATCCGCCAAATCAAAGGTCACAATGGGCTAACTTTGGCCCACAGGCCCTACTTTGGGCATCTCTGATCTAAAGCAATCTGGTCCCTACACTACAGCTGAAATAGGTCACTTATTTACATGTAACTGATACCGTTTAATAGTAAACAGTAGCTGACACAGTTTTAATCTATACTCCTCCACATTTATCAACACAAAGTGAATGAATTGCTATTGGCTATTTCAAAAAGGGGAGTAGCTACTCAATACATACATACTTCTTTTCATGTTTAAGCTAAAATTACATGAACACAGTGGGCCTGGGTTATTTGCACAAAACATGCTTCAAATATCTAATAGTGGTTTTCCACTCAATCTTTTTGTTAACAATCTCTGTGTGCTCTGGTTAAACACATGCCGCTCTCTACAGACTCACTCTTACTAGATCATTTTTAATGCCAAGTGTGCCAGTCTCAGAACAAGGACAAACACACCTTTTATAAACACCATAAACTTTATTAACCCTTTTTATGTAGACTCAGACTGCAGAAGTCTCATTAGCCAGCTGTACTGTATGAGACATGAAAGAGAAAATATTAATTAAAAAATATTAATAAATATTAATAAAAAACTCCAAATTTAAACCATTTCAAGTTTTTAGAGATGTTCTCTTATACTTTATATGTCTTTGGAAACTTTTATACCATTTTAAGAAAAGTTTTAGTATATTAGTCAACATTAATATTTAATTTATATAACAATAATAAAATATGTTAATACAATTTAAAAAATAATTTTTTCGTAATATTGTAAAATAATTAATAATGGTGACTAATAAAATACATATAAAAACATATAGCTACAAAGAACAAAACATGTTGGTTGCAACATAGGCTTATTCTGAAAATGTGGCCTGGAGATTGCAAATTATGTAGCCCGAGGAACGTATGCTGGCGTTTCTTCTTTAAAATGAAAGCTGTGGAGTGTTATGATGCTGTTATTGCTCTTACCAGCTGACCACTTACATCAGTTTGGATGTTTTCTGCTGTTTGTCCAGTGGCTTATTGCGTACGTCGGAGGATTTGAGATGCAGAGCGGAGTTGAGCATGATGACGTGGTTTGAGTCCGGTGAAGAACGGTTCCAGAAAACGTTTGTGACAAAAACAAAAAACAAAAAATAAAACAAACTAATAAGTAACAGGGTGAGAATGTGGTAAAATATGAAAACGTTGTAAAAATCAGGTTGCCGTGGGGACTTTTCTTTTACTGGATTGCTTTTCAAAACACTGTCGGTTGGGTTTAGGGAAGGGGGTAAGTGGGTTAATCTGTGCTTTTTAGAGGTGTGAACCTACACTGGTCTCACGATTCAGTTCGGTAACCATTATCATGCCATTGGTTCGTTTCAATTTGATATCTCAGTGCATCACGGTGCATTGATGATGCTTTCTATACACAATTTTATATTTTACCTCACAGTACACCAATTCTTGTATTAAAATCTATACATGTATTTATATACTATTTGTAATACAATTTTGTCCTTTAATACAAACAGTCAAAAATTTGAACTGTACCTTTAAAAACTCAAGTACATGCACAGAACAACATGAGCATTTATAGAAAATAAACAAATATAAATATCCCGCTCGCTTTCTTATCCTTGTCAATTCAATTCAATTCAATTCAATTCAATTCATTAATTCAATTCACCTTTATTTCTATAGCTCTTTTACTAGGGGTGAAATGAATTTCTGTTGATCCGTGATCCGTACGGATCCCAACTCATGGTTCAGAACGCACGTGACCCACGGATAATTAAATTTATTTTGAACTTGTCGATTAATCCAACATTTATAACCATTGCAGAGAGATTGCCTCCTGCGTCATTCAAATCGCGTGCATTAATGCATTTTCTGCTGTTTTTTGTTCCACTGCATTTGCTTCCCTGTAAGATATAATGATGGAAAAGTTGTGGTGGGACCAACCTAAATGCTTTCATAGGCTATTAATTTAATGTTTTTCTGTCACTGCTTGTTTAGCCTGCATTAATGCATTCAGTGTAAAGCTGCACAATTAAACATTAAAAGATTGTGATCTCAGTTCAAACCCGCGCAACATGAACGATAAATGATAATGATTTGCATATGTTTATTAGCCCTTCAAAGCGCTGCATTTAAATCTGCTTCGAGAGAGATTGTTTTTACACTTTTTCAGTGAGTTACAAACAATTAAATAACATAAGTACTGGGAGAACATTTTATAGTTCAGATATAAACACTGATGTTTATTGTAAAGATTAAAATCAACCTGGTGAATTTTTGATGCTGGTAAAAGCAATTGAGATGTGTAAACAACTGATGGCGACAAACAACCATCAAAATTATGTCACTGAATATGTTTTCAAAAATAATACAGCTACAGTATAATAAAACATGAAGTTTTATGTGTGAATTGTTAAATCATCAATTGAAGATAAATATGATGGAAAGCAAACGACATTTGTCTCCTCACTTTTTTGCTGATCGGAAAAATGGTCAGAGCCGTGACAAAAAAAACGTAGTGTGATCCGAACTGCAGATTTGTGATCCGTTATACTACTAGCTTTTACAATGTAGATTGTGTCAAAACAACTTCACATAGAAGATTAAAAAATTGAATGTAAATTGAAACAGTGTCAGTTCAGTTTTCAGAGTTTAAGTTCAGTTCAGTTTAGCTCAGTTCAGTGTGGTTTAATAATCACTTCTGAAAGTCCAAATACTGAAGAGCAATTCCATTGATGCGCAGCTCTACAGATCCCGAACCATGCAAGCCAGTGGCGACAGCTGCGAGGAAAAAAACTTAACCAATTGACGAAAGTGAAGAATTAAAACAAACTCGAGAGAAACCAGGCTCAGTTGGGCACGACCATTTCTCCTATGGCCAAATGTCTTGTGTCTAGCGAGTTCTTTCTTACACTCATATGATTGGTAGAAGTATCGCTGTAACAGCCGAGAGGAAACGTCATGCCAGCAGGTCAAATGGGCCACAGTGAAAGAGAGAGAGAGAGAGAAAGAGAGAGTTTAATTTCCTTTTCTTAATCACAGTGATATAGGGGCTTTTGCTGTAAGTGTCAGTGAAAGACTGTCCAGCAAACACACACGCAGAGAAATTGTGCACAGTTTTTGCGTTTTTAAGTAGTTAGAGCATTGTAAATACTCGCACTCGCCTCCCTCGCCATAGTAAGCTACAGTGACGTAGCGCATATGAGATAAATGATGTCAGTACATAATAACCGGTTATGATTATTACTGAACCATTACCGAATTGTCCGCGTCTGCATCATGGTGCACCAAAGAAACAATTTATTTTGACACCCCTAGTGCTTTTTAAAACACTATTGGTTGGGTTTAGGGAAGGGGGTGGGTGTATTAGTTGGTTAGTCAGTCAGTCAGTAAGTCAGTCAGTAAGTCAGTCAGTAAGTCAGTCAACAGCAGCCTCTGGTGGATTGACGCAAGAAGAAAACTGCAAAAAACAAAACAAAAAAAAACGTAACTCTTGGAACATATTTGACACACTTCAGAAATGTATCTAGGGATGCGTAATCAAAATGAGCCTGGGTTGGTTGGTTCATGATGTTTAGACATTTTTATAATCATAGAAGCTGTGTAATGAATCATACTTTCAGTGTATCTGCACTTTGTTGTTTACATCTAACAAATTCCTGAGCCACATTTCATTCATTTTCACATTTTACCTTAATTACAACAGCTGTAATAGATTTAGTTTAATTGTAGATGGGGCTTGCGTTTGTTTTTCCTTCTTATGCACAGACAGAATTTTACAACCATACGGGTAGTAGGCATATCACATAAATTTTAGATTCAGCCAATTTTGTCATTGTGCAACTGCCATGGGATGAACGTTTCTCAGATGCATTGAAGATGTAGATGAAGTTGACTCCATTATGGTGTTTTTATGCTTCATTAGTTAAATTCAAGACTTGCACAAACAAATACTGATCTGCATTCCCATGTGCATTTCCCCCCTCTCCAACAAAATATTTTTATTTGCTTTTTTTGCCCGACTATATTGTAGTACTCGTGGAAAAAGATCAAGGCTGATAAACCAGGTTGTCCTTTCAGGCTCACTTCCTGAAATTAACCCTTCAGTGGATGCATGCTGGGTTTATGGAAAACGCATTTACCCAACTTATCTGACTTCCACTTACAGCATCTTTATTTATTTTTGTTTCAGTAAAAAGCTGAGCTGTCTGTGCCTCAAGACAATACATTTGATTTCAACATCTTGTGTAATAGTTTTAAAAGCAAACAAACATTTTGAGAAGCATGCGGTCCATGAAATTCCTTGACTCCCATTATGTGTGCTTTGACTGATGCTGAATGCTGTAGTAATGAACCTGAGGATGTGAAAGAACTCCTGTGGGCTTTGTTGTGGTAGGGCAGTATGAAAATGAGCATGGCAGATCATGGGGGGAGGTGAAAAGTGCATGTGATTTTGCCAGCTGCTGTGACCACCGGGGCACACAGTGGCAGGTGGCTGATTTGCAACCAATGCGCAGGTCTCAAACAACTTGACCCGAACCCTGTGACATCATGCTCCTAATTGCCGATTGTTCAGGATTGCACTAACATTTAATTATCCTAGTTCAATTGAACTTTCTTCTAGTGTTCACTCAGAACATTAGCATTTTCACTTGGTATTTTCTTCAAATATGTGTGTTAGGATATTGTTAAGGCCTTTCTTTTATCTGGCTCTACTGTACATCACATTTGTGGAAATGCTAGGTGTTATATGCATAAGTACTATTGAAAGAAGCCATGTTATGTAGCTTATTAGTGAGGAAGAAAGCAAAAAGAATGAAAAGGATGTGAATGGCAACATACACACACACTTACTGTGATTTTGATCCTAGGCCGTGTGTTTTGTAATTTTAGAAGTATGAACATCTTGTTTTGGTACTCTTTCTCACCAAACATCTCACAATGATCACGTTATGTCAGTAGGTGGAGAAAAAGTCATGTTTAATGACTGTTTGAATACATTTCGGCACATAAATATTTTCTGCACAATAGGAAGGCAATCCAATTGTGCATACTGCATTTTTGAATACATATAGACCAGGGGTGCCCAAACTTTTTCTTATGAAGGGCCAAAATTCAAGCTTGATTGAAAGCTGTGGGCCCAAAGTAAATATAGCAAACTGTATGACATTAAAGTTGCCGTGTTTTTTTTTTTTTTTTTTTTTTTTTGAAAAAAAAAAAAAAAGTTGCCATGGGTAATTTCCTAATTTATTTCATAATATCTATAACTAAATAGGAAAAAAATCTTCAACCGCATTTAATAATGCATTAAATTTTTTGAAAAATGTTATTATTTTAACAAACTTATTACAATAAAACCTTTAAAAAACAACATAAGAAAATTATAACAATCAAAGACTGTAGAATACACAAGACATGTCACTCATATCTTTTTGAATGGTGAAAAGTGTAACGGTCAATATGGTGAATAAAGCCTAGCACAGGAGCCAATCATCGATCACTATATGGAGAATAAAGCCGCCTTCTAGCACATTAGCCAATCATCGATCGATATAGACTGACAATACTCTGGGGGAGGGGCTCAGACCAGATGTGAGTTTCTGCTGATTTTGTGTGATTTGGATGTTTAGAAATGAAAGTAACGACACAGTAGTTGTTTAATTTTATTGTTGATTCCCAATATGAATTTCAATGGTAAGCTTGACAAGCAGTTTTGAAGAGTTTGATGTTTCCCTATTTAGACAGAATGCCCGAGCATACACTGTAAAAAATGCAGGGTTCCACACAAATAATTAATGTTGTCCCAACACAAATTGATTAAGTTACTTTACACTTTTAACAAATGTATGTGGATTGAACATAAATAAATTTTGTTGTCCCAATGAAATCTTAAGAATGGTGTTGTTTCAGCTCATTTTAATTAAGTAGTTTGAACAAGTTAATAAATATATATTTTTGAGTGTACTGCCCGAAGGTGTTTCAAAGTTGGCGAGTAAAATTACTTGCCTTGAAGGGACTTTGAAACGGTAGAGTTCAATGTCAAATGCACTAGTCATGCTGAACCTTCCTTTGCCTTGATTTGCACGCTGATGTCCTCTACTTTGACAGCATTTCAATTTTTTTATTAATTTACAACATTTAATTGAAACACTGAGCGTTTTTTGTAGCTCTACAAAAAAAAACACACACAAACAAAAGGTTGCAATAATATAGAAATGAGAATTTTTGTTAAAGCATTTCCCAACCCTTCCCAGTCATTTTTCCTCTGGTGGGCCTAATCAAAGGATACAATGGGCCAACTTTATCTCTGATATAGACGTTTTGTGCACCTTCTTTACACCAGTGTACACCTGCATTTAGCATCTTGTAATTAAATTGACAAATCTGCATCATAATGGCAAGTGTAAATAGGGCATTGGAAACTATTGGGAAAATTTGAGATTTTGCTTAAATTTGTGTAGGTAACATGAGATAAAAAATAATACATTAATATAAATGAGTACTTTTATTTAGCAAAGATGCTTTAAATTTTTAAAAAATATTTCTATTAAAATAAATATAATTCAATATTTATTAAAAATGTTATGCCTCACAACTGTTTTCTACATTTGGAAGAAATAGCATAGAGTATAATAAAAAACAAGATGCCTTGGTAATATAATTTAAGGGTGTGCTCACACTTGTGGTTCAATTCTATTGTTTTATTTGGTCCACATTACATTCACACAAACTGAATAGTTACTGTAAATATTTGTGATTGTAACTTGTAAAATGTGAACAGAATAAGGAAATTCATACATCACACATACAAATAAAGATCTGCTCCAATGAGTTGTTTTTAACACATGTATTGAAGTGTAATGGTCAACATCATGACTATGCTAAGAAAAAAAGGTTTGCTTGAGCATTTTATGTTTTTATTAGCTGCATCTTGTGACATCATATCCTGTTTGTGGTTTGCCTAAATTACATTGTACTAGTTTTTGAAGCAGACTGAGACCCAATATTCCAGCGGTCCTGGTCTGCTCGTTGGTTGTGCACCAATGTTCGAATGACACCATTCACACTTAAATGAATCACACTAAAAGAGCAAATGCAACAGTTTTTTTCCCTCTAACCTTAGATGCTTTTTAAGCAGCTTTTTGGGATTGAACATAACACCTTAACATACTGCCACTGTAGGCAGTTTACTTTAATTTGAAGCAGAGAACGTGATTTAACTCTAATACTTCAGTAGGCGTATTCTACAAGGTCATTATCATCATCTTTATGCCTCTACAACTCATCCTGATGGGCCCATGATTTGGAGCGATGCGCCAGCATGAGATTGTTGACCAAAATGTCAGAGGATAGTGAGATGTCACTTGATGAACCATCTCTAATTCAAAGTTCCAACTATTCTCATGCACTTATTGGCAAGGCCATGATAATCAGGTTAATCACACCCATGGAAGATGTAATTGTTCTCGTAATGTGAAGAAATAGCTAGTGGCTGCTTGCTCTCGTGTCTGCGTTGTCGGATAATCGACTCCTCGATAACGCTAGAGGCTGTCGGATCCACATCATTTAAATGTTAACATCCATGTCCTTTAAATATTACCATAAACATTTGCAGAAGCCTAATTGATCTTCAGTAACTGTGGCCACTAATGGGCAGCATTCATCTGAATTATTGTCCTTCGCTGCTCATTTATGGTGCATATATAGACTGCACACTGTTTACGCTTGCCAACAAATGCATATGAATAAGAATGAACGTAGCTGAATGGATGCACTGGGCTGTTCAACAATAGTAAGATTGCTGTTTGGATGCAATCAGCATGTATTTTTTTTTACCCCACAGGCAGCAGGGAAAAAAATGGTAATTTGACAGATTACTTGCTGGTTTTATTGAAATCAAACAAAGCCAATGTGTTTGACTGCGTGATGAAGTACCTATTAAGATGGTTTATCAAGGAAGTGAAATGCAAATCTGCACTCTCACCGGACTGTTTTTGACTCTTGACATAAAGACGCACCACTTTCCCTGTGCAAGTCAAGTTTATTTGACAATCATCAGCACAATGAAACCTTGACGAAAAAACTATATACAATAGACTCACATTCCTTAAAGCACTCGAGGGGCATTTTACTGCCAATCATGGACAAAAGAGCATTCTAGCTGACATTTGCATCATATAAAGCTACAAAGTATTGCTTTAAGCATTTGAATTGGTTTTTGCAGTTCTCAGCCAAGAAATGAGCCTGGGTGCCGCCAATAATTGCGTGTCAGTAAAATGAAATCCCTCTAATGCCCCTACACACTGCAAAAGGAAATACCATGCAGCTGCTAATATGCTTGTCACACGTTTATATCAAGGTAAACTGTTTGCTGGCCATATTCACGTAGAAATTACATGGTCAGTTAAGCCTGAGCACTAATTTCTGGGTAAGTAATTACCTGAAATCTGTGGGCCGGCACTGTGGGCTGTCCTGGACGTGATAAGGACGTGATAAGACCTTCGCAACCAGACTCCCAGGTTGTCGTTTAGATACAGCGAACATGTCTGCCTGGAATGATGATTCAACCGGAAAAAACTACCCATTATGCAGTCTTGATGATGTTGTTGTTGTCAGGGGCAGCGTATCTTGGGTGATGAGACTATGTTTGCATGCTTCTTCAGGTTCTCTGGCTTCAACGCTCTTTGTCTGATGTAAGTGTCTATGTATGTGCGTGCTTGTGTGGGAGGGTCAAATCTCGATTTCCAATCTCAAAGATCTACATTAGTAGATTTAGATTCTGAATCACATTTGGATCCTGGGTACACAGCGACTGCAGGTGGTACAGTGGTTCTTAGCTGGTTTTGGTTTATAGACCATTTCAATGTGGTCATGTCATTGGCTCATGAACATTTCCTGCATGTTATCAAACTATTTTATAACTGTAACAAGAAGCTATTCAATCATAACTTAATGTTAAAACAGCATTCATAACATTATTTATCAATATGTGGCTCTTTTTGGATTCCCAGAAGCTATAGAAATAACAAAATGTAAAACAGGAAATATGCTGTGACCATTGTTTATGTTTACATCCCTCAAAATGGTCTATAATACAGATTTTACATGGGATGTGAATGAGCAACTGAAATACAGTTGTTTATTGCAAAAAAGTAAACAAAATGTCAAAAAAAATATAACAAATTGTTAATTATGCAGCTGTCAATCAATTATTATGATTAATATCAATTAGATTTGCACTCTGTTAATTTTATACTGGGGAGGAAGTTGATTAATCACTTAGTTAATGAACTTATTAATTGTTTATAATTGTCTTGTAATTGGTTAATACAATACACAATTGCTGTAAACTTAGTAATTTATTTGTCAACTTTTAATTTAGATTTTACAGCAAGTGACTGTCTAATGAATGCGTCATGAATGTTTGCTCAATTTATTCATTCAAAATTCAAGTCTTTCAACAGCAGTGTTGCTCTTAGACACGCATGTCATCATTGAATTAGGGAGAATTTGTTCAGAAATGGTCACTGATTCAAAAACAAATAAATTCACAATTAAATGATTGAATTAGATTGTTTATAAAGCACAGATTTATTTATGAAAAGTATTTCAAATCGACAAAACCTGTCCAACATTACATCTTGGCAACTCGTGCATCATCCAGAGTCTATTGTTTTCCACTTCTAAATATGACTTTACTTGGTCAATTATGGGTCAAATGACATTTCTGTGTGGAGTTAGCATGTTCTCCCTATGATCGCGTGAGTTTCCTCCAGGTGCTCCTGTTTCCCCCACAGTCCAAAGACATGCGGTATGGGTGAATTGAATAAGCTAAATTGGCCGTAGTGTATGGGTGTTTTCTAGTGTTGTGTTTGTGGCTGGAAGGGCATCTCGCTGCGTAAAACATATGCTGGTTAGGTTGGCGGTTCATTCTGCTGATTAATAAAGGAACTAAAGAAAATGAATGAATGAATGAATGGTCATTTATGTTCTCAGTACGTGTAGTAATAAAGATATTTCCAACTCCACTTGAACAGCACAAGATTTTCAGACGAGAGCTACCACTTGAGAACAGACCTGTGAGAAGTGAAGAAAGTTTCTCAGTGCTCCTTTCATGACGAATAATAAGATAAACTTTTTTTAGTATCTAAATTAGTCTCCATTGTATGTCAGAACCAAGATAATTTTCCATTGCTATTGAGCACACAAGGCATTACGGACAAAAGCCAGACCTTTCATTAATTCTTAAATTAGGAGCAGTACAGCTTGTCCAACATGGCTTTGTCAGGTTTTCAGACGACTAAAAGAGCGGTAGAGGAAACAATAGGCAGATTGTCTCTCTCTTCCCACCTCGACTACGTTCAGTGAAATGAATATCCACAGTTCAGAGGACCCAGTGGAGACCGTGTTAAATGGACCACCATCTTTATTTGATTAGAAAGTCAAGTAATGTCTTTGGTGTCTTTCAGCCTGTTGGTAAATTGTTCTTTTCACGCACATCCAGTGACCCCTGGTCAAGTGTTTGTAGTGCCCTCTCTTTCATCCAAGAATAAATTCATCTGCTGATAAAAGACCAGGATATACTGTAACTGGAACCCCTCTTGCTGTAGAATCAAAAGCTCTCGAGTCGAGGTTGCATCTGTCTGTTAGCTTTCGTATCCTCCTTTTACTTTTCTCCTGTGGATGCTGGTGAGGCGGACAGCGTGATCTTTCCCAGTAAGAAGTGAGTGATGAAAAGGAGAGGACGTGTAGAATGTGAGAGGTGACACATCTGATAACCTATAAATAGTGCGTCTGAGAGCCTGAGCTAGCGGGTGCATGCTGAGGTGAGAGCGTTTTGAGAGAAACAAACAGAGGCATGGTGCTTCTCGTGTTGATGTCCTTCGGGACACCCTGGTCACATTTGTCTCAATCAGCAGTCACTCTCCAGTAGACCAGTTTTCTCATGAGAAACCGAACCACTGAGCGACCCTGACTCTGGGAGGAGACAGTAAAACTGTTTGTGAAAGGGGGTGGAGATGCTGCTTTAGCCTAGTGTGGTGATGGTTTTATGGACTTCACTGTCCAGCTGTGTAAAGATGGCCTTTATGCAAAATTATAGAGACGCGAAATGTTATTGCCATTTAGGTGGACGTATTTCATCCGGCTGTGGTTGAGCCTGACATAATCCAGAGAAACCACCACTGTCGATTTGCCAAAAGCGAGATATTGGTGCTTTGGCTCAGAAGTCTCTTTCTTAAAGTAATCACAGCCAGAAGCGTGTGGGGTTGCGGAGAGGAGGATTATTATAGATTCGCCTTGTGGTTTTGACAAAGAAACAGGGGGAAAATGTTGTAGGAACAATTTTCTCTTAGAAACTGTTACATTTTCAGTGAAAAGTGCAGTAGATGTGAAATTCATAAGTAGAAAATCTGAAATATTGAAAACATGTTTTATTTACTACTTACTAGTTATGATTATTTCATTGCTTTTATTTGCTGATTTTTTATTTAAGTGTCCTGAAAATGTTTTTTTTTTTTTTTTACAGTTATTAGGTACAGTTTTACAGTTATAAGTATTAGGGCTGCACGATATTGGAAAAAAACGACATTGCAAAATTGAAATGCACAGAATTTTATGGTTTTCTGGGAGTCTAGCTGGCAAAATAACAATATACAAATGTAGAATTTCACTATAGTCTACATCGTATAAATACAATTAATACTTCTCAAAGTAAAAGCATTATAATTTCTTTCCTGAATGTTTTAAACTGGCTTGAAATACTCGCAGACCTTAAAAACAAATGCATATGATAAACATGCTGGTTAACTTAAGTGAAATTTTGCAGTGAATCCACAAATCACGTATGTTTTCAACTGTGGAAAATCCCAACTCAACATTGCAGATCCTGCGGCGTGACTATTGCGGACGGGCACATTGCCATATTGATGCTGAAACGATATATTGTTCAGCCCTTATAGGTATACTAGGTATATATTTTTTATCCTGTCATGGCTAAATAAATCTAAAACAAAAGCACCAGTAGTTTCCAGCAAGACCCCGTCTTAAGATATTCATCGCATTTTTCATTTAAACCATTCTGTCAAAACGGCTGATTCCTTTAGAATCTAAGTTAGTGTTTTCATAGATGGATCATTGAATAACTTACTCAAGCGACTCATTCAAAAGCAGATTAATGCAGAAATGAAACATTGTAATATTGATCTGAGATATACAAATTATCTGCTCTGGTTTGTTGGAATTATTTTCATTGACAAAACAGAAAAACAGACAATATTGTGTCTAAAATATAATCATTAAATTTTATTGTATAAAAATCAATATCATAAACATTTTCACAAATAGTTAAAGAATAATAAACAAACATAATACAGTAGTCATTTATTATCAAAATTGGCTTAAAACTATTGAACAACATCATTTTTATCAACTGTACATTTACATAAACATGAAATATGGAGGTTGAAAAACTGATCAAATCATGTAAATTGTAGGTACTGTTTTGCCACACTTTGCAATGGCAATGGTGAAAAATGTTTTTTTTTTTTTTTTTGAGAATTTGACATGTTTCAATTAAAGAAGGATAGTAGTAACAGCCTAAAAAGTGTATGAGAGCAGAGAAAAGGCCCAAAGTGAGAGCCAGTTCCTGAATCCATTGTCACCAATAGGAGATTGGCGGTGCTATTGAGGATCTTAGACACTCTTTGTACTGAAGAGCGTTTTTCACTTGCTCAGCAATACTTAATTGATGCAAATAGCCAAACTAACCTGTATACCTTTTTTTGAGTAAGTCCTGCTTTTTTTAAATGAAAAAGAAAGAGTTTGAACCCTTGACCTCATTTCCGTGAGATAGATTCTGATTATTCTGCCCAGGTGGTGAATAAAAGGGGAAAGCAAGCACCACAAGCACATAGTCCAGGAACTCGACGGTCCCGATTCTAAGAGGCTTACCATATTTTATCACAGGTCTTTCAAATACTCGCTTGGCTTTCTCCTGCTCAAACTTCAGTTCGACCGTCACATAGCTCTCTGTACTGATACTGCAGGGCTCAACAAGAAGGATGGCCCATTGGCATTGGGCCAGTGCGGGAGAGTTTCAGGTTCAGCTGATGGAACTGCCACTTGCTCCTATGCTGTATAGGTCAGTGCTGTGATGCCACTGAAAATCTTAATTGCATGATGACTTATACATCCAGTTGAATTTCTAAAAAAATTTATTGATACTTTTGTGGTGAGGCCAGTGAATATGTTGGCAGCGCAAGTAAAAAAACATAAAGTGCTGCAGAAAAAATGTTATTAAAGCCCTGAAATGCTCAAAGCCTTTTGGTCTCTGTTTAAGGGTAAAATAAGTTTGAAATACCTGAGCAGTGGTATTCTGTTAGTGCGCATCTTATTACTAAGTCAGTGTTTGGATCAATATGTAAAAATGTCCTGTATTTTTTTCCTCAAAAGCAAAATCACACAAACAAACAGAGAAAGAGAAATAAATTAATAAAACATCTAATAACATGGATTTTAGAGATGCACCAATATGGACATTTTGGTTGATACCGATAGCCAGTATATTTATATTTGATGAAATATAAAACTTAAATTGACCTTTTCTGAGCTTGTTTACAAAGGGAAAGTTTAGTAAAAAAAATTCAACTGCATAAAACAAGCAAACTATGAGGAAACATACAGATTTTTATTTTCTGAAATGTCAAAAAGGACATTTTCACCCAAAATGATTGTAGCTGATATTGTGTATCCCTAATTGATTTAGATGTTTGTAGGTCCAATTTTGCACTCCAGTCAAGTAAAGTCAGATCACATTTATGTACTGTATGTACTGTAGCACATTATACAGTACTTTGCTTTAAAGCTAGCAGTTTTACAGTATTAAACATGGGAAAAGAATTTAGAATGAGACTCAATTCACTTAAAACCTTGTATTATGTTTCTACTTGTAGATGTCTGACCTTTACAGGCCGAACAGAGTAAATGGACCAGAGTAGATTTCCATGTCAAAAAAGCAGAGGCCTAGAGCCACATCCACCAGTAGTAGTTCAAAGGTGTTTACCAGCTAGAACCTAACTTCTTTCTTTCCTGATGTTGTTGGATTGGCATTCCACTTTTTCGTTCTCTTACTTCACTTGAAGAATACCGGGGCCTTTGTTGTTGGGACCTGCATACTATAGGACAACAAGTGTGCAAACGTTGTTTTATATAATCTTCACTTGTTCTTTCCCAAAAGCCATAATGTAAAAGGTCATTCGAGTCCCGTGTGAACTCTGCGGGCAACTTTATACATTCAGCTGAGAGCTGGAAAGGCACAAGAAAAGGTCCACTGCAATGTTTGCTTTAGGTATTGTCTTTTTCTTTTGAAACAGTAGGCAGCCCTGAGCTGTTACAGATACTTCTACCCTTTACTGAGACATTAGCGATGTGTCCCAGATGCCAACTCCATGTCTCCATAAGCCCTCTTGCATATTAAAACTGTTGCAAAAATAAACATGCATTTGGAAAGCTGTACTCCTGATGTGTTTTGGGTGTAATTCAGTGTTTAATTAGGAAAAATCACTATTTGTAATTATTAAAGTCTGATCTAGATCTCAGACATCTGAGGCAAGACTCCCCAGATTACTCAAAGTCTGTGCGAGTTTTTCCCACTGGCAGAAACAAATTACTTGAAAGTCTTTGAGTTCACCGTTGTAATCGCAGTGTTAAATGTTCCCTGTGATTAAATCAAATGCTTGTGAAGCTCTGATTCTTCATAGACCCACAGTAGAGTGCATGGCCTGCAGTCAGACTACAACTCTTGGGAACACACTGCAGTGACATTACTTGTTTGTCCCGAAGGCACCTGGTCTAAAAGTAGAAACTAATTGACAGGGATGTCTGCAACCTTCCCTTTGGCTGGCTCAAGTGCACTATGCGAATGCCCGCAACCGTTCTGAATGAGGTAATTAATCTACTGCTATTGAAGCTTGTTTTTACACTCCACCCGTCTTCAATTTTTTTATAAAAGGGAGAAAAATATGGATGCCTTACAGGGACGTTGCTTAATTCCTCACGTGTTTTACTTGCGAACCATGTCATCAATAATATCTTAATGAGTTCATGATGGATTATTCAGCTTTGATTATTATAGATTAATCCTTCAGTCCATCAATTAGATGTAAGCGATTTACCGATTGAAGCGATGCAATGGTAGACATTTTCTGTAGCCCCTGCAGGGTAAGAAATGGTGGGCATTTCACATTCAGAAAGAAAATGAGCAAGAGCTTGTTAAAAAATGAACCTGTCTCTCTGTTAAAACCTGTTCTACTTAGTTACTGTTGCTAACGCGATCAAACTTTTTTCCCGAGCTTGTTCTGCTAGACAACTCATACAGTGTGATTTTCCTCAGATGCTGCTAAATAACAGATGTGCTAACTTTAAATTTGCATAAATAAATTATATTTAGTCACCCAAAAAATAGAAAAAACATGTCTCCACCTGCATTTTTGCAAAACTCAAAAAGCATACCTACTCTGCTCAAAATATCTGTTGCCTGTAGCTTGTGATTCACTGGTGTTTTCTGTTTATTTATGTTTTCCAATTTGCCTTATGGGACCGTAATCTCTGCTCTAAAAACTTTTTGCAGTTTATGCAAGTGACTTTTCTTGACATCTTTAGTAGTTTGGAATAGGGCTGTGCCCATTTCAGCATTGGTATAGCAGTGTGTGCATCCGCAATAGTCACACCGCAGGATCTTCAATGTTGAGTTGAATTTATAGTTGATTATAATCAATGTAGCGTTGAATTATAATAGAGTTAAAGTTTATCATCTGCATGCATTTTTAAAGAGATAGTTTAACTTAGAAAAGAAAAATTTTACTTTACTCACTATTTTCAAAAGTTTCTTTTTTATGTTGAACACAAAAAGAAGATATTTTTGTAACTCAAAAACGTTTGAAACAAGTGAAGTGTGAGTAAATAGTAAGTACATTTTCATTTTTGGGTTAACTATGCCTTGAAGCCCAGTGACTGTGAACATTTTAACATTTCAGAGTTAAAAAAATCCAGCCACAAGAAATTTCAAGGTTTGTAAATTTAATTAAGGATGCACAATATATTGATGACCGTATCGTTATCGGCCGAAAAATGGTATTTTTAATGTTATCATTACCGGTCCAATTGTACAGAATTGCCTGCCTCACGTATGCATGGGTCAAACTTGTTCAGACTTGTCCAGTGCACTATAACAGAGCTTTCCTCACATTGTTTATTCCTTTAAAGTCCGTTCTTTCTTTGTGTGGTATTCCTTTGCAATAATAACTCAGTAAGTAACCATATTCCTTATCACTGTAGATATGTTTGACAGATTGTCATTGTGTATATTGGTTTAAATCGCCTTAGGAAAATACTACATGTGTAAACATAATAGCAGCCATGCAGACGTGCTAAACAACTCGTTGGGTTGTTTGTAATCTAATATGATTATTTGTTATTATCAATGCGTTGCTTGCCATGTGTTGTTGATGTAAGATTGCATTCCGCTTGATCGGCATATTTATAATGATTATAACGAGCGCATCACGCATCGCCTGCAGTTAAAGTTTTAAGCTCACAGTGGTTTATCATAAACCTTTCATCGTTCTTTTTTTCTCGCGATTGACAGCAAGAACAAACAAAGAAGCATTGTCTGATTGACAAGTAGCACCTACATGTGTTCAGAAGAATCTAAAATGCCAAATGGAATGAATTTATGCCGCATTTTCGAAAGTAAAACATACTATCTGTATTTAGCTTTTTACTTGTACGGTGGCTCTGAACTGTCAAAACACCTCTTAAAACTTTTTTGTTTTAAAAACTTTATGGAGTTTTTAAAATTAAAACAGTTGTTTACTGTATAAATTATAACCTTTTAAAATATTCATATTTATTGGCTAATATATCAGTTATCGGCCTCCAAATCTTAAGAGTTATCGGTTGTAGGTTAATAAAAAATCCATATTGGTGCATCCCTATCTTTAATAAAGATTACATTATATACAATAATGACTATGCAAATACAAAATATTGCAATATCAGATTTTACCAAAATCGTGTAGCCCTAGTTTGGAATGAAATGTTGGGGTTGGTCTTGTAAATTACTATACAAAAAATGGTAATAAGCTGCCAGTACCCTTCTTGTTATTGTACAAATTTATTTCTGTATTATATCTTTTACAATATTTACAACATTGCAACCATCAAAGTCACTTTGTTACACTGGAACCTACTGGCTGCAGTTCACTTGGTTATCGGTGTTGCTAAAAACAAATGATTTTAGAAATCTACATATAGCCATTCAAGTGACACTTGACTAACATTTTCATTTCCAAACTGCCATGATAGCGCAACAAACAGCATTGTCAGTTTTCAGAACTGTCCCCACATGAATGTTTTTGCGATTCCCCTAGGTTTTAAAATGGGTTTGCTAAAATATGTATACAGCATAAAATGACAGCATTAGCAAAGTTTTTTTTTGTTGCTATCCAATTCTTCTTTTCGTTTTAGACACTTATGGTATACAAATCCTTTTGCATGCCCACATATTGAATTTTCTGCTCTCGCTGAACAGATATACCAAGACTAAAGACTTACCTGTGGGTGACTATATTATTTTCCCAGCTTTTTTCAATTTTCCATTTATCATTTAAGTGGAATGAATCCAAACTTGCTGAGCAATGAATTCCCAGCACGGCAGCAGCTATCATGGCTTCAGGAGAAATGAAAAGGGAATAGACCGGGGACATGGATACAGACGTATTGTCGGGAAGGAGGCACCGTAGATTGCAAGCATCTCACTGAAAGAGCCTGCAGGCAGCAACAGAAATGCGATGTGTTGAAAATAATTCATTGTTTGTGCTGTTATCGTCGCTGCATGTTGTGAGCGAAACGCTATTGTATTGGGAAAGGTTTTTTTGCTGGTCAGCAGCATCGGTGGGGAGTCTTCATGGAAGTCTTCTCACATTGTGTTTATAGTCTTGTGCAGTCTTGTGTAGCAACAAACTCTTCTGTAACAATAGGTTTGTTTGAGATGCCAAACACCTCACCTTCAATGTACTTCTCTGTAGGTGGTTGCTGTCAGGGAGGAGTCAAATACAGGCTGTCAACTCAGACAGTTTTCATTTCTCATGGTGGAATAGAAATCTATGGCAACAAAAGCAGTTGCTGGTTCTCGGGTGGTGAAGTCATACTAGATATACTAGATAAAGTTGATAAGCTATAAAATGAGTCTGTTGTTTTAGAGATCATTTCTCTATCCATGTAGATACAAAAAACTACTATAATTAAACTTTTTGTTTGCAGCTAGTGACACCTAGTGGTCTGGATGTATCAAGACAAATCGTTCAGTTGCCAATGAACCATTTACTAAGACATATAATTATTCAATATACATATGTTCACTTTTTAAAACCGCGAACACTGCTGCAATAAGGTTTTCAAGTGGTGCGGATTCACATTTCTCTTTACTAGGCATGGGCTGGTATAAAATTCTGACGGTATGATAACCTTATATCACGATTTCACGGTATCAAGGTATTGTGATTACTGCTCTAAAATATATTCTTTTTAAATGTCTGTGTAAAAAACTAAATGTTTTTCCCCTTTGAACACAATATATTTTATTTTGGGTAGGGGTGTGAACCTACACTGGTCTCACGGTTCGGTTCGGTTACGATTATCATGCCATCGATTCGGTTCAATTCGATATCTCTGTGCATCACGGTGCATTGACGATGCTTTCCATACATAATTAGATTTTTTTTCTTTACATCACAAGAAAAAAATATGTATTAAAATCTATAAATATGTTTATATTTATATATTACTTGTAATAAAGTTTTGTCCTTTAATACCAGCAGTAATATATATGAACTGTACCTTTAATTTTACCTGCTCAAAAAAGAACACTCTTTGTGAATGTTTTAGACAAAACTCCAATACATGCACAGAAGACAGCACGAGCATTCATAACAAATAAACTAATGTAAATATTATCTCACTTGCTTTTTGAGCACTGGCAAGTTCTTACACCCTTATGACTGGTCATTCTTTTCATTCGCTCAACAGAAAGGGCTGCGATTAGAAACGAAAGCGCCCCATTAGTGACGCGGGAATAACAGCCGCGGGTCAAGGCCGTCACACACCGGATGAGCACATTTGCAGGCTATTTAAAACGAAACAAATCAGATGGCGCTCTGTGGCGCGGCAGAAATATGAACAGTGTCCTGAGTCATGGCTGGGCGCCGCAGACAGCCGCCGACTTGCGTCGCTGGTGTGTGTACTCTAATTGAAACCTATTTTTAGAATTCTGAAATGCGTGGCGCTGCGCGTCGCGTCGCCGAGCGGCGCTTCTAGCGTGCGACCTGCTTCAGTCTATATGCGCATAATACGCGGTTATCAGGTAATCTGAGGAGAGGAAACTTTACCTCACGAACATGCCAACGAGTCAAATGCTTAAAAGTGTGTGTGTGTGTGTGTGAGAGAGAGAGAGAGAGAGAGAGAGAGAGGGGCAGTGTCAGTTAAAGATTTGCTCATTAAGTAGTAGGAGTGTTTTATTTACTCACCCTCGCCTCCTTCGCCATAGTATTTTACCACAAATGACGTCAGTGCGTAATAACCGGTTATGATCTATTACTGAACCGACATCGAATTGTCCCCATCTGCATCACGGTGCACCAAAGAAATTATTAATTTTGACACCCCTAATTTTGAGAAACCTTTATAATACTTTAAAATTAAACATGCCAGGCTAAATAATAAAAATGAATCATTGACGCCTGCTGTCTTCATTAGTTTCAAAAACACAGATTTATTTACAATTTAAAATGGCATCTTTGGATATCTTTTCTGCTGAAGATGCTGTTGTTAAAAAATAAAAAAATAAAATCTTACACATACCTTAGGAACAGTATTAGAGAACATTTTGGCGGTATGAAAACCTTGACTTTTCTAAACCGCGGTATACCTTGAAAACGGTTATTGTCCTATGCCTACTCTTTACGCTGAGTAATCCCTCTCTTTCTCTGCTGTAATTCATTTCCCCCTCTTTTTTGGATATAATATAAATATAATGATTCACCCATGTAGAAGTTTGTCCTACCAGCGTTTATATTTGCATTCTGATCCTAAAATGAGAAAAAGATATATGGTATTTTAAAATTGTAATGTTAGCAGCCAACTATAATATATTGTTTCTGATAATATGGTTGTTACACAGATTAAGGCATATCTTACCCAAAAATGAAACCTGTTTCTGAGCTGGTGCCAGCAGCACCTGATTTAGAAGCACTGCACACACACACACAAAAAAATCTGTTATTTTACTTTTAAAATTTACTGTAAAATAAATGGTAAATTACAGAAATTTACTCTAAAATAACAGACAGTAAATTACAGAAATTTACTGTAATTTACCATGTTATTTTACGGTAAATATCTGTCATTTAATGACCGTTATTTTACTTTTTTTTAGTATCTCAACTGCTGAAAAAAAGTGTAAAACAACTGATTTTTTACAGTGCATGTGTTATTTGATCATGTAATTGTCTTACAAGTTTTGTCTCTAAAAAATGCATGCAACATTACATTGAGCTGAGAGTTACTGTAGATTGAGTTTAAAAAACAGTAACATCTGTTTAATTGTAACTGCTTCATCTTCAAGATCACAGGCATAACTTCTACACTACCATGGTGAAAAGTAACCCAACTACATGTTTTCTATGGTATTTGTTATACAAGGTCGGTTATATTTGACTTTAAACCAGTTTAACTCACTGATACATTTGTGATTGCTAAAATCTCAACTGATCTGACAGTGCTGTATAGTGATCTCAAATGACCAGTTTAGTAAATGCAAGCACTGTAGCTTGCGCTGTAGTGTCTCTTCCATGCGGTGCAAGGTTCAAATGAGCAGTGCTATTTCATTCCACTTTTGGCATGTTCGGCATTTATTATTTTTCATCCAGAAGAAAATGGCAACAGTATTATTTAGGCAAATTGCCAGTCACACCAGCACGACCTCTAGCAAAATTTTCTTGCGCTGGCAGGAAAAAAGGTTGTAAAATACAACCATTTAGTTGCAGTCTGGTGTGCTTAGTCATGTGGTCTCAAAGTGTCTGCCCAAATTAGTGGACCTGCTCTAAAGTAAACCAACTTTTTTTGTCCACTGATATTAAACAAAAGAACATAATTCATGTCAAAGAACAAAACTTTTTTAATAAGTGCAGCAGTCAGATATTCAATACAGAGATTGTGGTCAGACTATAGGAGTGTTTTCACAGTGTTTTCCCCTGTTCATTCTCTGCTTGGCACATCCGTCCATTCATTCATCCATCCGTTCTTCCATCCATCTATACTCAATCAGATGTCAGCCAAAGGTTCTCTAGAGCATTGAGCATCCTGATGAGGAGGCTGCTGCTGCTGTTTGCTTTTCCAGACATGGCTTTGTGCTCTCTGTTCACTTGCACGGTGTGCTGGCTCCTCATTACTTGTGTCTGCTACGCATCCATTCATTGGCACCAAAGGTGGCAATGCTGGGCTTGTTTTGTTGATCCCTCATTATAATGTGCAGATACAGGGAGCAAAACTTATTAGAATGCACTTATGCATAACTCAGATTACCCACCGCAAAAAAAAAATTACATGCAATCTCTGTGGTGCCTCTGACCTTACAGATGTCTTTTTTCTTTGTTTACAAAAAGCGTGCACTCTCCAAATCTGCAATTCAATAAATATCATTCGTGCTTGATGCCACCAATTAAAAATGAGTGATGGTGAGGCACTTTATAATAGTTTTGAGAGCAGTGGCAAATTGTGTTCCGACATGTCTGTGATTTATGGAGGAAGACGACCAGTGGACTGAATGCAGATGCTGAACAGCTGTGATGGTCTATTAAAATAAAGTCACTTCTTTTGTTCAGATGGATTTCATCCAAGCCTTAAGCATATTTTACAAAGGCTTTTTGTGGTTTGTGTTTTTGTTTATACATATATCATTATTTTTATTATTTGATGTTTCTTTATGGCCAGTCACAGTATTGTTACAGACATTTACAGAAATTACTGGCTGAACGTTTCTGTTTGAATTATACAAATTAAAATGGGAATGAAAGCTTTTTCACACAACCTTTACCATTGTTTCTTATGATCAGGTCACTGATTCAAATTAATTAGTCAGAGCTGGTTAGACATGGGGCGATATAAGATTCTGACGGTAAGATAACCTTGGATAATGTATATCACTGTTTCATGGTATTGTGATTACTGGGGTTCGTTCTTCATACGTGGATTACTCAATTAGCTGGATTTAGTTGTTGATGATTTGACACGATCCAGGATCATTTAGTTCTTCAAAACTCATCCAAGAGTTGTTGTCAAACAGTTCTGGTAGCTCAAACCTGCTCGGGAGCAGGATTATTTCTTATAAACAGGATTAGATCGGGTCATTTCAAGCAAAGATATACTGAAAGTATGTATCAAATGCTGATATTTTCTTATAGTAGTAGTTATATACACTTGGGTTTAAGTTTAAAGTTAAAAATATATACAAATAAAACTTATTCTGAACTCAAAAATAAAAGTGCAAAAACTGTCATGCGGTGGTTCTCTCCAAGGGGTTCAAAGAAAACATTTATTAATATAGACTTTTTAGACACAAATGCGTGCTATTTTAATGTACCGGCCCAGCTTTAGTAAAATGTGTGTATTATAAGAGACATTCACAATATTCAAAAGTTTTTTAAAGGAATAATACATTTATGCAGTCATGCACATGTTTTGACAGCTATCCCGGCGATTTAATGCTTAGCAAAGACACCTTTACTGATATCAAAATGCTTTTTTGATGCAAAATGAATTTAAACAGACAGTTATTATTCCTTATGCAGATTAAAAAACTTGAATAGGCCTAGGCTACTATAATAAAGAAAATCCGCTCTAAATGTAAAACTAAAAAAATTGCTAAATACTCTTGACACATGAAAGTGTAAAGCATGCAGCCCACAACAAAGGTGGAAAGTTGTTGCGTATAATATTTAACAAACCATATCCTACGGATTTTATGTAATTTTGGTCACATGCATAACTGAATAATAATCAGATGATGTCATTACGCTGCTGTGCTGTCAGCCAATCGTTGCATTGCTGATCATGATTTTGAGGATCGATCTGTCCTTCACAACACGCACAGCGATATCAGATCAGTTCATCCAGACATTTTGATCTGATTCATGAACTTGTTTGAAGAACCAAATTATCCAGAAATCAGTTATCAAGATTAAAAAATCCAGGATCTGTCAAATCATCTTAAATCATTTAAACGATGTACGAAGAATGGACCCCATGTTCTAAAATAATTTCTTTTTAAATGTCTGGGTAAAAAACTACTTTTTCCCTCATTGAACGCAATATATTTTCATTTAAGAAACATCTAAAATATTGTGGAACAGTAAACATGTCAAGATAAATAACTGAAATAAATCATTGACTTCTGCTGTTTCCGTTAGTTTCAAAAACATTTCTTTGAAAAGGCTTGAAAAGAAATGTTTGGATATAAAGTGAACCACTGCACTGTTCTGATCTAGAGTATGTTTGGATGATGGTGCGTAAGCGATTAGTTTTTCAAAATCGTGGGCTGACCAGTAGCTTTTTATGTTGAGGGTCCTTTTCTGCTGGAAATACTGTTGCCCTGAAAAAACTAAATGAAATAGTCATAATATACAGTACAGTATATACAGTTGAAGTCAGAATTATTAGCCCCCTGTATATATTTTTCCCCAATATCTGTTTAACGGAGAAGATTTTTTCAACACATTTCTTAACATATTAGTTTTAATATCTGATTTCTAATAACTGATTTATTTTACATGATGACAGTGCTTAATATTTTACCAGATATTTTTCAAGACATTTAACAGTGACATTTAAAGGCTTAACTAGGTTAATTAGGTTAACTAGGCAGGTTAGGGTAATTAGGCAATTCTGTAGACTATCAAAAAATATAGCTTAAAGGGGCTAATAATTTTGACCTTAAAATGGGTTTAAAAAAATTAAAAACTGCTTTTACTCTAGCCAAAATAAAACATCATTTGGGGAATATTTATCAAAGGAAAAAAAATCATTGAGGGGCTAATAATTCTCACTTTTATCGGTTTTAAAACTGACTATTCCAAACCGTGGTAAACCTTGAAACATGCTGGTCTCCAGTTCAATGAGATCAATGGGTTCAAAGTTGCTTTACCATTCATATTAAGTAGCCCTAATTCATATTATTTCAGTTAGAAAACTGTGCACTAGATTGACAATGTCAGGTAAGGGCAGAATTGGTGCAACTTAAAAAAAAAAAATGCCAAAGTCAGAGACTGTTGCAAACCATCCGACGGGTGTCTATGACATCAGACCTGCAAAATCAAAGGCTCCAACGTGTTGTTCATATTTAGCAGCGAGGAGCGAGTTCAATCACACGGTTCATTACTCGTGTTACTTGTGGTCTATATTATCTCTAATGATGCCAATCTGCATCAGGCCAGTTTGAAAAGCAAAGACCCTCTGGATACTAGCCAAATGATTTTATAATTAGATAAATGAATTAGGTTAAATCAGGAAATAAGAGTCAGGACAAGCAGATAATGGTCTAGCGAGGCTACAGGTTCAGACACGTTAAGGATCGTCTTAAGTGCCATCGTTCACGTCGGCGCTGTGGAGACATTACTTCCCTCATAATTGCTCAGTTAAGTCACTCGCTCATTGGCACTCAGTCATGCACTTCTGATCGATGCGTGTTTTGCATTAGAGAGAGAGGGGTCTCATTCTTGTTGATGACTTCGTGGTGTAACCTATGGTCTCCACTTAAGAATGACAACTTATTATAGTGAGAGCATCCTTATCTTAATGCACTCTGACAGATAAAAGCTTTTTTGGAAACCTCACAATCTCTGCAGCTGCGAATTGTATAAGCGCATTCAGTGCTTAGACCTTTTTCGATTTCTATGCTACCTGCATTTGTGCTTTCACATATTTAGTATTTTAAAATAAATTCAAGGTCCGGGGCCTCAGTTTAAGCATTTTAGTTCTGAGCTTTTGGACATTGTAATGATTGAAAGTTTGTATGTTTGAGCTTTTACTTGCATTTATGGTTTTCAAAGACTTTAAATCTTTAGGACTTTTTGACACTTTAATTCTTAATAGGGAGTGATAGAAAAGTTTCATCTCAGATTTCAGCTAAATCTAGTAGTTTTTATTTTCATTGTATGTTTATTGGCATTCAAAGCAAAGTGTTTCGGGAGTGTAGGCATTTACATGGATGAGTTTCCAGTTGATGGCCTCAGATATCTCCAGTTACGGCTTTGAGATCCTATGTCACCATGCACGCAAGTCATCCATTTACTGAATGTACTTTAGTCATCCTGAACGAAAAAGCCTATTTGTTTCAGTCTGCTTGCTAATTGTACATTTTGAGGGTCTAATGAACAGCACACAGTGACTCTAGCTGTCTGTGCTGCTTCACTTCCAATATTTCAGATCTGGCAACCACCTTTAATCAATAAGAGACAATGGAGTGTACATCATTTCTTATTGATGGGACATAGGGAGAGGATAGTCGCTGAATTGCAGTGTTTCTTTCTTTGTAGCAACAAAGTAGCCTATCCGCTTGTCCTTTATGACTGATTCTCTCTGACTCATCAACAAAGTTTTTGAATGCCTTGTGTTTTTGGACCAATGCAGCAAGTGAACAGCTCTTTGATAAAAGGACTGTGTGTAACTTTGCAGAGTGACTCATAGTGTAATGTATATATGAGAAAGACATCCTGACTTGAACAAGACAACATGAACTTATGATATTTATGAGTACATATTGTAATGCCTGGGGGGTTAAGTTTTTGTATTTTTTTTGCTGCAAAAATGAGATTACATTGCTTCTTGCATGTGTCACAGCAGTTTCAAATTGAATTGTACACTGAGTGGTGCTAAAAAGCATGTTCATCTACACTGAACTCTACCCTGATAACCCCAACTGATAATATTAAATGAAATAATGCAATAAAGATGCTTTTTCTGAATCAATCAACCATGCCATTATACTGTATTTTGACATGCTGTTTTGTCAAATTGTGTTTTAAGTAGTGCTGGGCGATTATTCGAAAATGAATTTAAATCAACATTCAGAACCTGTAATTGATCTATTTTTTCCAGGTCAATTTTTTCAATTACTTTCTCTACCGCGTGTGGAGTCATGTGACCCCACTCTGTTAAGGCTGATTCAAACTTCTGCATCGAACGCACAGGTAAGGTCCGACGCAGTCTTTGCGCGGTCTTGGTCTACACATTGCATATTTGCACTACATAGTGATGCTGCGCCAGAGATGCCTTGAGACAGCATATTTACTATTACAGTAAAATTATTATTTACATTAAAGTATTTGTTTACAGAAGATGCAAGAAATGCTCTGTTTAAAATATAATTTACAGGATATTCAAGTTATTTTATTTAGAAGAGATGCTGCTTATTTTTTACTTTTAATATGTACTGTAAAGCAATAATTTATTTTGTTTCCATAAGTTATTTATTTTCATTTTTAGCAATGTGTGTTTTAATTTCAGTTGCTCAGCATTAGGCATGGGCCAGTGTAAGAATCTGACGGTATAATAACCTTGGAAAAAAATATCACGGTTTCACGTTTTCGATGTATTGTGATTGACTGCTCTAAAATATATTCTTTTTTAAATGTCTGTGTAAAAAACAAAAAAATGTTTTCCTTTTGAACACAATATATTTTATTTTGTGAAACATTTTAAATATTTTGGAGCAGTAAACATGTCAAGCAAACTTCTGCTGTCTTTATTAGTTTCTAAAACACTCATTTCTTTAAAATTTAAAAACGGCATCTTTGGATATTTTTTTGCTGGAGATATATATGTCGTCCTAAAAAACTAAAAAAAAAAAAAAAAAAACGTAAATAAAAAAGTCGTACTCATACCTTAGGAATGGTATAGCAGAAAATTTTGACAGTTTTAAAACCTTGACTTTTCCAAACTGTGTCCCATGCTTACTCAGCATTGATGTTCAACCTCTCTCGAGGTTTGTAAATCCTTCACTTTTGCCAATTGGTGAAGTTTTTTCCTCGACGCTGTCTCCACTAGCTTGCATGGTTCGGGATCTGTAGAGCTGCGCATCGATGGAATTCCTCTTCAGTGTTTGGACTCTCAGTAGTGATTATTAACCCACACTGAACTGAGCTAAACTGAACTGAACTGATCTGAAACTCTGAAAATCGAACTGACACTGTTTCAATTTACTATAATCTTGAATGTGAAGCTGCTTTGACACAATCTACATTGTATAAACGCTATACAAATAAAGGTGAATTGATATAAATTGAATTCAATAAATAATCATAGTAGATGTAGTGTGTTTCCTTCAATTATTTTCAAATCAAGTAATGCACCCTTCATTCAAAAATCTCTTCCCTGTAATATGTGAGCATATTTACTGTACAAAACTTGTCAGTGAATTATGAGGGCAAAAAAATAAATAAATACAATAAAATCAATTATTACTCATAATTAATCGTGTTAAAATGTTCAATTAATCAAGATTTTGATTTTAGGCCAAATTGGCTAGTCTTAGTTTTAAGGAACTTCAAATGAAATGATGTGCATCACAAATGCAGTGAGTTGTCGATGAAGTCAAAAGCCAAACATATTTAGACACATACATGATGTACAGTAAACATTCAAATGTATTCATTTTACAAATCATGCATTATTGTAAACATGTTTACTGGATAACATAGTTTATGTCAATAATTTACATTGATTTTAAAGTGCCATAGAATGTATCGATACAATGTTAAATAGTTTTCTAATATCTGGGCTTAGAATAGCTTAATTAAGCAGAAAAACTCTTTCGAAGTGGTTTTAAAAGTCTGTTTTCAACTCTAGGAATTGACTCCAATATGATACGGTGTGTCTTAAACATATTTGGAAGGGTCGTGAATATTAATGATCTCTGTTCTGACTTTGTTAAATGATAATCTTCTTAACTGAAGTAGTGGAGAGGTTTGTTGTAGTTAGGAGCGAGTGAGCTATCTTTAAGCAGCCATAGCAGGTGTCCTGGCCAAATTCCTTTCATTGGCCCTAACCCATCATGGCCTCCCAATCATCTCCATCCCCCGAATTGGCTGTGTCACTGTCTCTTCACTTCACTTACAGCTGGTGTGTGGTGAGTGCACTGGCGCCATTGTCCTGTGGCTGCCATCGCATCATTCAAGTGGATGCTGCACATTGGTGGTGGTGTGGAGAGACCCCCCTCATGATTGTAGAGCGCTTTGGGTGTATGAGCGTACACAATAAATGCTCTATATAAATACACACACTACATTATTACATATAGTAACCTAGTTTGCTCCTGAGTTGTGTTGTGGATGAATCATAGGCTATATTATAGTTATACTCAACAAAAGGAGCGAACAGAGATGTGTTTATAGTTCATAGTTTTTAGTTTTAATGTTTATGAAAACACAGGAAGTAATTAATATTAAAATCTGAATAAACCTATTAGTGTTTGAAGTTTATTGCCATATTTACCCTTGAGAAAAATCCCACTAAGAGTTGAGTGATAGTACATGATGGAAAAAATGCATTAAATACTTATATTTGGCAGCGCACAGTTATCTGCTGCCTCATTGCAAACATACATGGCAAATTTCACAATATGCATGCTAAACTAACAAAAGATACAGTTAAACAGACCTTATCCTACTTTGGAGGGTGATGGATAAATTTAAAATGTTAAATAATTCTTGAATTGTGCATTCTGACTATGAACTTTACCTGAGTCCCACATATATTGTACTGTTAGTCTAATGGAAACTTGGATAAATGTAAAAAAATATATAATTGTTGTAATCTCATTAGTAAAAAACTTTTTGGGCAATCAAACGCATGCATATTAATGTTTGTGCGAATCATCAGTATTCTGTTCAGATTGACCAGGATTTTACTAATGAGGAAACAATGGTGTTTGTGGCTAACAGTATGGTAATTTTCTTTCACTGAACTCCTATTATTTTATGCCTAAGTAAGTCCAGATTTTCATGCTATGGCACCTTTTAAAGGTGGTTTGTAGTTTTGCAAATGCATTTTTCTTTTATATGTGTGTATATAAAAACATGTTTGTATGCATGGATGAGTCATTTACAGCAAGATCAATAGCATACATTTAGAAAACAGATAAAGTGATTTCACATTTCATGTTGTATATAAAGCTACTGTACAGCAGCTGCCAACGAAAAACTATAAAACACTAGTTAACTGTCCTGCCCCATTAAGCACAGCCTATTTATATATTGGCATTTATAAGGTTAGAGAGTAATTTTAGTGCTAGTCAGACCTTCTTGGACCTACTGTGCCATTAGCCTGCACATCTACAGTATGTAAATATTTCTCTGCTGTCAGTTAAAAATATGGCCCGGGGTTTCTGCCTTATTATGCCAGAGAATCTCACCAGCAACTTGTGCCAATCAGCACAAACCCAGATGGCAGTAAAAATGTCATATCGTTCCTTTGTCAATGTTTCTACTTGTCACAGGCACATCAGTGTATAAGGCTCTTCAGACCTCTCCTTTTCTAGCCATTTTTCCTCATTGAAAGTGTTTTTTCTGGAAAAAGCACACCACTTTTCCACCCCCTCTAAGCTAGTTCCTCTATCCGCTGTTGCTCAGGCATATAGTTCATGAATCAACAGATGCCTGACAGTGAACCAATCAATCCATGAAGATGTGGCTTTCTATTTACAGAGTCCTCTTGAAAGATCAATGCTTTTCTTCTCACATTCCATTTAAAAAGCTATAAACATTAATTCAAACAAAAGAGGACGAGCTGCCTGGAAATAACAGTAACTCTTAGAGAGTTTCACATGCAATTCATGCCACACAATGAAGACAATGGAGCCTTTTCCACTATTGAAACTTAAAAGCTCCATCCAGCTGTTTAATACATTGATCGTACCCTGATTAGAGGCTTCTCTCTGCGACTCCCAAATTTTTATGTGTCTGGGTGGCAAAGAGCATAGCCGACACAATTCATTTTCCATTTCCTCTGTGATATTGGTAACTTTTAAAATCGTCTAATTTCACGAAAACCGCAAGTTCCTCTGAATTCAGGACTAGGTTGTCAGAAGGTCATTGGTAATAAATGAAAGAAAGCATCTGTGAAGCAGACGTTCTCATGCTCTGTGTCTTAAGTGAATTGTCCTCCTTTTTCCTGGGAAAGATTCTTTTGTGAACCAGATCCAAATAATTGCACTGTTTATAGACAGAGAGAGCGTTTTAAAGGGATTTGGTGAAAAACAAACCAAAATTAAATCTGCTATTTAATGGCTGTGGGTTTTCTATACACTCTCAGAAATAAAGGTACACAAGCTGTCACTGGGGTGGTACCTTTTCAAAAGGTACAAATTTGTACATAAAAAGTCCATATTATTACCTCAAGGGTACATATTAGTACCTAAAAAGTAAAAAAAATGCTCCCCTTAAAATTTGTAGGTACTAATATATACTTTTAAGGTACCAATATGGACCCTTTAAGCACAAATTTGAACCTAAAAAGGTACCACCCCAGTGACAGCTTGTGTACCTTTATTTCTGAGAGTGTATGCATGACATATTTCATGATATCAGCATAGCGCTTAATGTCATATCAACCAGAACTCATTAATAAACCATTAATACAAAGCAAGAGTCAGAAAATACAGTCCAAATACTTTTGTTCATCACAACGATGTTCACATGTTCATGATTTTGTGATCACCTTATGATCAAAAAAGATGAATAGATTTATATGCCATGCTAACGACTAATGCAGTTGCCATATAATAATTACACATTATGCTTATGAAAATGCATCATTTTAATTTTGTGGTCAATGTTAAAACAGGAGTGGTAGATTTCTGGTTTTCTTTCGAATGCGCTCTGTGTTTTCGGCAAGGCCAGTGTACCTCTGCGCATCTGTTTTTTATTCTTCTCCACTCGCGGACCTCCGTGACCTGCTCTAGAGAGCATCAGGATTAAGATAAGCCTCCCCATTGTTCTGTCTCGCTCGGATCTTAATTCTCATTAACGTGTCCTGACTATCTCGAGTCATCGCTTGACTCTATTTCAATCAGCGCAGTTGCGTTTCAGATATGCTTCCACGAGCAGGGCAATCACTTGCATGTTAGTGATTTGCACATACATGGCAACATCTCAACGACATGTTCCTGCCTCCCATTTGCTCGTAACCTCAGCGAAAGGTGACTAATTTACAGCTTCACACAAAGGAACTGACCTCAAGCTAATTAAATTATGCTATTTAACTGCGTGCACTGTATGGATTTAATAAACACGCTCTATGGAAATACTTTGCCGGTGTAGGCTCGGTAAACACCAGAGATATCAATTTGCAAGTTAACACTTTTTCTTTTAGAGTCTGGATGATAATTAATGTTCCATTTTTGACAGAGACATGCGAGATGTCCTCGTACGGCAGCGATCATGAAGTCTTAGCTCTGTCTGCTCAGGGATTATAAGAAATAGTCTCTTTTTCCATCATTTTCTTTCTTTATTCAACAGCGAATGTTCTACTGAAGACAGTGATTACTAATGGCGGCACTTAGTGTCTTATTTCTGAAAGCCTGTGCTTTAAACTGTAATAAAGTGCATATTTTCAATCTCCCCATTCTGTTACGAAGTTAAAGATTGTACTCTATTGCTCAGTTTAAGATGTTGGAAGACACATTTTACCCATCAGTTTCTTTATGTTGTACAAGAATGGTTTTAAGGTCAGGTTAGTATTATCTTTATTGCATACAAGAGTCTGGCAGACTACAGTTTAATTAGGAGGAGAACAAGTCCTTGACATTTTACAGTTGTTGTAAATGATCCTGGTTATCATTAGAAAATCTTTTTGTATGGAGCGCAGCACAGATCTTACATTTTTATTACATTCTATACTCATTGTCCACTTTCTTTTACTGCAAGTTACGGTGCACCTTTAAAGACACATAGAGATGTGTCCATCATGAAATTAATTATTTTTAATATTGTTTTTTGACATTTTTATGCCTTTATAAGCTGTTTTACGTTTTGCTCCAACGGCTATTGGGTTAAAAAATATTATAGGTTATTAAAAAAAGTTCAGGTTGTGTATTCCAGCTGTTTCTATTGGATCAAATGAAGCATTTACAAACAACCAAACAAAGCACACATTTATTGTTGCTGTATGAAGTACACTCACTGGCCACTTTATTAGGTACACCTTACTACTACCGGGTTGGACCCACTTTTGCTTTCAGAACTGCCTTAATCGTTCGTGAAGTAGATTCAACAAAATACTGGAAATATTCTTCAGAAATTTTGGTCCATATTGACATGATAACATCACACAGTTGCTGCAGATCCATGATGCAAATCTCCCGTTCCACCACATCCCAAAGATTTTCTGTTGGATTGAGATCTGGTGACTGTGGAGGCCATTTGAGTACAATGAACTCATTGTCATGTTCAAGAAACCGGTCTAAGATGATTCACGCTTTATTACATGGTATGCTGCTGGTAGTAGCCATCAAAAAATGGGTACACTGTGGTCATAAAGGGATGGGCATGTAACAATGCACAGGTGGTGGTTTGGACACAATGCTCAAATTGTACTAAAGGGCCCAAAGTGTGCCAAGAAAATATAACCCCACACCATTACACCACCACCAGCAGCCTGAATCGTTGATAGAAGGCAGGATGGATCCATGCTTTCTGACCCTACCATCCGAACGTTGCAGCAGAAATCGAGACTCCTCAGACCAAACAACATTTTTCCAATCTTCTATTGCTATTAGCTACTGCTAATTGCTATTATTATCGAATTGTGGATATTTTCTCATTTTCAGACCCTTTCTATGTAAACCCTAGAGATGGATGTGCATGAAAATCCCAGTAGATCAGCAGTTTCTGAAATACTCAGACCAGCCCATCTGGCACCAACAAGCATGCCACATTGAGAGTCACTTAAATCACCTTTCTTCCCCATTCTGATGCTCGGTTTGAACTGCAGCAGATCATCCCGACCATGTCTACATGCCTAAATGCACTGAGTTGCTGCCATGTGATTGGCTGATTAGAAATTTACATTAACATGCATCTAGACAGGTGCACCTAATAAAGTGGCCAGTGAGTGTAAATCGATTTAGTTATCTGCAGTTGTAACATACGTGCACCACCATGTAATTTATGGGAACACTTGTGCTTTTGGCTTTTTACCAAACACCGTTTTTTGGCTTACAGCATAAAATAAAGAAGTAGGATATTTTAATTTAGTAGAGTACTGAATTAAACAGGCTCCATGGACAGATGATGATAGATTAACAAAAAAATAAAGCTTGAATCAATTTCCAATATGTCTGTGCAGATCTGGATTTCCATACAGTTCCCTTCAGTTATGGCTAATGAAAAATATTTATGCACGTAATCCCAATGTAAATGAATTAAGTAACTTTCATTTTGAAAATGTGAAGTGATTGCATGAAAAAGATTGTTGCATTACTTCATTTTAATTAACTAAACTGCTGAGCAAACAAAATATTTTTGATATACCACTTCACTGGATCTGCTTATCATGAGATTACACTTTTGATCTAAAGGTGTATGCCTACTGTAAAAAAAACGCGAGTTTGGAGTATGATTACTGTTATAGTTTTTTATTTCTACTTCAAAATGTCATGTTTAATCCAATTCAGTCTAGTTCTGAGCAAAAATTATAAGCGTCAATTTTTTCTGTCTACTTCTCAGTCTAGTTTTGTTCAAACATATTATTTATAGGGGTTCTTTAGCAAAAAACAACAATTTGCTGTTATATTACTCTACATCAGCCCATCCAAAATGCTCAGCAGTGATCTGCAATTCATAAAATGCAGATCAATGGGTAATGGCAATTTGAGAATCAGAAAAATCAATACTAGCTACAACAATAGTAGCTCCTGACCATACATTGAGGTTTAATAAGTAGAAAGATTGGTCTGTTCCATGAAATTGAACGTTATTTACATTTTTAATGCTAACATTTTTACTGTAACTCACATCAGTTTGGAGCATAAGCTTTGAGATCATTTTAATATCACTATACCAGCTGACCAATTTATGACAACAAACCTAATTTTTATTGGACTAAATCAAATCCTTTTTAAAGGAACATTACACTTTTTTGGAAATAGGATCACTTACTCTCCTAGAGTTAAATGAATAGTTTAATCGAGTCGCTTGATTATGATGCCAGAATGAGAGTATAGTCCCTAGCCATATTGACCAAGAAAAGAGAAACTTTTACTTTTTACTACAGAAGTGTCAAGAAAAATTTAAATAATTATAGATTTTTTGTTAAATTAAGCAAGATGCTAATGGTCTAATCTAATCCAATGATCTATGCTAAGCTAAGCTAAAAGTGATCCAGAGATTGGCTGAATAGATTAGAAAATGGTAACACTTAACTGTGTAACTTTAGGGGACTGGTACAATTAGCCTATTCTTCAAAAAAAGTGGAGTGTAACTTTAGGGCAATGCTATCAAACTCAATTCCTGGAGGGCCGCAGCTCTCCACAGTATAGCTTCTACCAGCTCCAACACACACCTGCTTCTTTAGTAGTCTTGAACATCTTGATTGGTTGCATCAGCTGTGTTTTTAAAGGGGTAGCTGAAAATCTGTTATCATTTATTAAACCTGTTTGACTTTCTTTTTTCTGTTGAACATAAAATTAGTTTATATTTCATTTTGACTTCATGTATGTTTTTCTTGCTATGGAAGTGAGAGGGGTTTGGATGCAGACTTGGTGCAGTTGCAGGCTGAGCTGCATGCAGTGGTTTTAATGAGCACACTTAACCCCACCCATACACTGCAAAAAATGCTTTTCTTACTTAGATTTTTTAACTTGTTTCTAGTCCAAATATCTAAACATTCTTAAATCAAGAAGCATTTTCTAGACAAGCAAAACATATTGTCTTGCTTTAAGAAATAATATGGCAAAATTAAGTGGGTTTTTCCTTAAAACAAGGAAAATAATCTGCCAATGGGAAAAGCAAAATGATCTTATGTCGAAAGGAAAAACAAGATTTTGCTTGTTTTAAGAAAAAACTTACTTAATTTTGGCATATTATTTTTTAAAGCAAGACAATATGTTTTGCTTGTCTAGAAATTTAGGAAATTTTTAGATATTTGGACTAGAAACAAGATAAAAAATCTAAGTAAGAAAATATTTTTTGCAGTGTAACCCTACCGCTCACAGTGACGTCACTAGCTCCATTGGGTGTCTGACATTGCATGTCTGAGATATGAGTCTCAGCTTGCAAATCCAAGTCTGCATCCAGTTGCTATAGATAGAAGTTGATGGTTACAGGTTTCTAGCATTCTTCAAAATATCTTCTTCTGTGTTCAACAGAAACAGGAAAACTTATAAAGGTTTGCACCACTCAAGGGTGAGTAAATAGTGAGTACATTTTCATTTTTGGGTGAACTTTCCCTTTAGCTGGTTTTGTACCAACTACCCAAATGTGTTCGGTCACTATAGGCACTGCGAAGATGCTTTGGCCAATCCGATTACTCAAGATTAACTCACTCCACCTGAAATACAACCGTGTTTCTTTAGAAGTCTGACCTGAACCAGGTATATCACTTGGTTCAAACCCGCGATCTGAGTCCTTTCACTCTACACGAAAATAAAAAGCCCTGCTTCACCTGAGCTGTTCTTATTAAATTGTAATGACTGCACCTGAAAAGAAACTATCACTCTCAGTCAGAACTGCATCAGCAACGTTTCATGCAGCTTTGGTGCACAGTGCTGAACTGCATATCGCATCAGAAACAGGGCACCTAAGAGACGAACCGCTTTGATTGAGGCTTCAGAGAAGGAAGCGATGTGTCCTGGTGGTCCTCGCAGAGTAACTGGCAACACATGGTGTGGTCATGACTGATAAAATTGAGTTTGTCTGCTGGAGGGCCCCTCGTCTGTGTGCTCGAGATTATCTCAGACAGTCTCCTGCGAAGCCCCCTTCCCATAAATCTGACCTCTAACAAACCTTAAACCTCAAAGTGGCAGGTGCTGACCTTTTTTTTTTTTTTCAAAATGCAGGTTACTTGTCGGATGGGATTTGGTTTTTAAACAGTGTTTATGTTATGACTTCTAATGCAGAACATCTGTGATTTCATGTAGGATTGGAAAGGATTTCGTTCTTTGTTGTAGTTTTACCTAAGGTCACATGTAGCATGAACGTCATTGAAGTAAGTAATGGTTTAAAGGTGTGATTATAATGTAATGTGCAACATTTTGTGTATAATTAAAGCAAGGTGTTAGTAGAATCTAACAATCAGGTTCCAGAGGTTGAAAGTCCTTTCATTCTCTCTACAGGGAAATTGGTTTTTACGATAACTTATAAATCTTTAAAGACAGACCTGCTGTGAGTTCTGCGGTTGTTAATCGATGGTTTCTGCTTCTATTGAAACTCTCAGTCAGCAGTTATTTTTATTAATTTTATAAAAGTTATATTTAATCATGCAGTTTCTAGTGACATATTCCAACATCAAAAGAGTTCTGCATTGAACACACACTTTGACGAAACTCTAAAATGAGTGGCACTATATTTCGAATTTGAAATAATGTTTTTTTTTACTTATAATCAGTAAAATCATTAGTTTGATTTCTTACATTTTTTTTTATTTTGTTATATTTAACAATACTGGTCAAAAGTGCATTTCAAGGTTAATATAGTTAATGAAAAATGAAAACTAAAATCTGAAATCATCTGAAATCATCATTTTATCTAAAAATAAAAACAAAAACGTTAAAAAAAGAAAACTAGAACTAACTGAATCTGTATTGTGAACATATACAAAAATAACTGAAACTAACTAAAATTAGAAGCAAAAAACATCTTTCTATTTCATCTTTGTAAATGTATTTTACATATAAGCCTTTTAGAAGTAAATCTATTTAATTCGCCCTGCCAGGTGTTTGATCTGTACGGCACCTCAGAGTCTGTAATCCTGATGCCATTGTCCAGATCAAGCCGGTTCTCCTCCAGTCAGTCCTCACTGTTTTTCGCGTGACAAAAACAATGAGTAGACATGACAGCAACACAGTGGCAGCATTAAATACGACTTGAGCAGAGACTTAAAAGTATCAATTTAACATATTTGTGCCCATTAATGCGTTTTATTTCCGTTTTAGTGATCGCGATCGCAGACGAATCTTTCTTTTAACCGGATCTTCTAAGTAAAACCATTAAACTAGTTCACCAAATCAAACTAAATCATTTGAAACCATTTGCATCTCCGTTAAGCACTTTTACAAACTACATGCCTGATTTCTGACTCGAAATAAACCAATTTTCAAAGTTATTCAGTTATTAGAACAGTACACAGAGAGCTGGTGAACTGATAATACTGCGTGTGTTTTAGCAGGTGAACCATACACAAACCATACATGACAGCCTGCTGTGACTAAAGCGAACTTGAACAACTGCAGCGCTGGTAAATGGGCATAAATGAGAGGATCTAATGAAACCTAATTTTATTTCATAACAGAAATTCGTAATGGAATTTAAATGAGTGAATCATGCTTCAGTTTAAAACTTAATTGTAAGATATTTTCAGATTATGGGGATATTTTAACTGACTGAAATTATGATTGTTAACTACATATTTTTGGTATGTTTAGTCCTAACATGGGAGAATTGTCACAAAAGATCCGGTTAGTGTTAAAGATCCGAACTTCCCATCACTACTGGGTATCCTCAGAAGCAGCCTTGCACACATATATTACTTATAGGGCTGCTATCTTGTGGGTTGTTGTATTTGAATTTGAGGATGGATAGATGGGTCGAGAGTTCATGTGTCCTATGAATACATGTTCCAAAAAATGTATCTTTGGTTGAGTTTTTGTTATACAATATTTATTCTATTATTTTGATTCTTGCACTTAACACATATACTTATTTACAACAACAAAAAACACTGAAACTAATAAAAACTAAACTAAAACTAAGCAATTTCAGAATATAGAAACTATTAAAAACTTAGTAAATCTACCGCTAAAAAACAATTAAAACTAACTGAATTTGAAAACAAAAAGTCAAAACGAAATAAAAACTAAAACTAATGAAAAATCTAAAACTAGATTTATTGCATTTATTATTTTTGCAATAAGTCTGTTTAAACAGGTTGCATTTGTTTATTTTTGTTATTATTTGTTTGTATAAAATGTAAAACATTTTATCTGTTTTATATGTGAATATGTTTTTAAATGCAGTTTCTTCCTGTCATTCAAAGCTGAATTCCTGTCATTCAAAGCTGAAGCAAGTCATTCCAGACTTGTTCTTTATGGGATTTTTGTTTATTCCAGCACTGAGTACAAATGTGTTGCAACTTGGATTTTTCTTGCGTCTTTTCAGATTATAGTTTGTAATGCTGAATGATACATCCAAAATATGGTTATGAATTTGCATGAATTATACTCCAATTTAATTATTACTTTGATTAATATTACATGCATATTGTTGAAATTGGAGTTTAATGGAAAGATTTTTTTCAGCACATTCCTAAACATAAAAGTTTTAATAACTCATTTCTATTAACTGATTTATTTTATCTTTGCCATGATGACAGTAAATAATATTTTACTACATATTTTTCAAGACACTGCTATACAGCTTTAAGTGATATTAAAAGGCTTAACTAGGTTAATTAGGTTAACTAGGCAGGTTAGAGTAATTAGGCAAGTTATTGTATAACGATGGTTTGTTCTGTAGACTATCGAAAAAAATATATAGCTTAAAGGGGCTAATAATTTTGACCTTAAAATGGCTTTTAAACTATTTAAAACTGCTTTTATTCTAGCCGAAATAAAACAAATAAGACTTTCTCCAGAAGAAAAAAATATTATCAGACAAACTGTGGAAATTTCCTTGCTCTGTTAAACATCATTTGCAAATAAAATTCAAAGGGGGGCTAATAATTCTTACTTTTACGCCCTATGTGAATTCATCTGGGAATGAGTTAAATAAATAAATAATTTTTACAGAAGAAATGAAAGAAATATGTGCTCCCTTTGTGATTACTGAAAAAAGTTTGAAATGGTTCCAAAATACAAAAATGGTTTTAAAATAGTTCAGTCCTAAGTGAATGGTTTGCACACACAAAAATCTTCAGTATCCTTTTCTTGTTAGCTCTTTAAAACATATATTTTGTATTATTATCTGTGAAAAATCACCCCAGTCATTACAGAATGATTTCCGAACAGAGCTATTCAAGTCATCTGCTGAAAATTCCTACATTTCCCTTTTTTCCTTTCACATATCCCTGAAGAGCAAAATATTGTATTTTTTTTTCCAATACTATGCAGCCCTATTTGTGATTATGAGTGGGTTGGTTTAATTTGTATCTTTAATGAAAGCTTTTTTATTAACTCCTCTGCAGAAAAAGAATGTGAAAAAGTGGGCACAGACCAGACCAGATATCTGGTGCTTCAGTGGCCATTCGAATCAATCATTGATCTTTTCTTATTGACTTCAACATAAATGACATCCCTTATGGAAATGTACCATGGTTTTACTACAAAAAAGACAAAAAAAAAAAAAAACATGTAGATTGTAAAACCAAAAACCAAACAACCTCAAATACACTATGGTTTTCCTACACAACCATAATAAAAACTGCAGTTATACGAATGGCAGTCAATGCAACAACAAATAAATAGCAAACAAACACACAATAAACAAGATTAGTACAGATTTACTGTAATAAAACCATACTTAATTTCAGTAAGGAGTACCAGTGAAACACAAATTTACCTTGACCAGGACATGGTACTACAATCGTAAGTGCTAAACATGGATAAACATGCACACACATGTACTGTACGTGCCCTCTTCCACAGACACACCTGCCAGACAATGGTGTCTTATTTCCTGACACTCTTTGAATTTTTAACCAGCCTCTGCCTCACACTCCTTTGGCTGCTGTATGATGTGGTGACACAGCAGTGACATTGAAGATTAGCCGCGTGGTGATGTGGCACAGATCAAAGCTTTTTAAATGATGGGGGATGTGCTGATACTTGTTGAATAGCTCTTTTATGTGTGCTAACATTGGTATTCAAACAGAGACTGGGTCACCATTCAAGCGCCGGCGTCTAAAGGTGGGGTGTGCACCTCGAAAACAAACCGGCACGGTGTAGCATTACACTGGTTGCTAGGAGGCAGGAGTGGACGAAGACAAAAAAGGCCAGGCCGAACAACAATGACGTGCATTCAGAGGCAGAGCAGCCATCATAAAAGAGTCCATAATGGCTCATGCCGTATTGAGCGTTTGTTATTAAGCTGCTGGGAGTGATTCTCGTTGACCCCTCGTCTGATGATATTTTTAAACAGAACGGAAGACAAAGAGTGATGTCTATATCAATGTCATATTGCGCGAGCCTCTCCATTCTTCTAATGATAGATTCAATGAGGTGGTAAATTCCAGTTTTAATGACTTCTAAAGGTCAGCGATGTACTTATCATTATTTAAATAGAAAAATGATTCGCTTTCGGAAAAACAATAATCCGATGGCAGGCTTTCAGGGGTTTAAATGACTCGATCGGATCTGTCGAGAAATTGCGAAGATCTCTCTTTTCTTGCATACATTGACTTGTTGCCGTTGAGCAAACTTCTCATTTCAGGACTGACAGGCGAATCCTTGTAAAGGCGATTGAAAACCACGACCTTGATATTTGCCGTGGGACCTCAAGTTTAGCAGGTAATGACTTTTAAGTAGTTGGGCTGAAGTGAATAGGTTTTTTTGACAGCTCAAATGTCTACAAATCTGAAATGTCAGATCGTGTGAAGACTTTCTGCAGTTCGGTCTGAAAGAACACTTCTGAGAGGGCTGAAATAATGTCAGTCGGAAACTGTCGTTAATCGTAAGTGGCAAGGAGGTTTTCTGCATCTCACTGTTTCCAGCTGTGTAATAGCAGCATTTGCAGAAACACGAATGTCATTATTAATTTTGCCGTGACATTTTGCATATCATTGTAGGACGCTGTTGATGCCCACTGTTATGAACTGACAACTGGGAGGATTGCAGCGTTTGATGGCGGTTTAAAATGGGTTGAACTGAAGGGGAGTCTAATAGCAAGTGCTTAAAAAATGCTGGAACAACAACTACAACATGCCGCCGGGGGGATAATATCTTGAGTGTGTGCGCATCACTAGATTGGATGAATATTTCAAGGCTGCAATTCCTTTGTTTGTAATGGCATAGATACGAGGAGATTAAAACCAAGTTTACACTCTTTCTTTTCTGCTGTTAATAATTGTTGGCTTCAAAGCAGCATTTTGCTGTAGTGTGCAGCTGAAGCTGGGAGTTTTTTAGTAGCTTTGCCTGAAGAAATTTTCAGTTTTTATATCCTTTCCTTCATATTGTTTCATACCTGTTGTTGTTGTTGTTCTTCTTCTTTTTCAGGTAGGAGAAATTTGTATGTACATCTTTTTTATTTAAGAAACAGTCACCATTTTATGAATATTTTTTTCCAACATAGGCTCATTCTGAAAATGTATTCCTATACATCCCTATACCCCCCCCCCCCCCCCCCCCCCACACACACACACACATTTCTGGAGATTGTGAATTATGTAGCCAGAGGTACATATGGCTGCATTTCGTCTACAAATGATACGGGGCGGTATGACGCTGTTCCTTTTTGTGCTAGCTGACTGCAAAAAAAAGTACCTCCTGGGACGTATTTGGCATTCTCCAATAGTGGTATGTTTTCAGAATGAACCTGGGTTGCTTTTTTATTTTTGTAACGCGTATCTGGTTGAAAAAGAAGAACTATTATTGCACTATTTGCATTGTTTAATCATTGTTGTTTGTTAATTACTGCAATTTCATCCAGAAAAAAATGACATGATTTTCAAACAGAGGGGCTACAAGGGAGTGCTAGGTTGTTTGTAAAAGTATTTAGAGAAATAATCTGAAAAAAAGTGAAAATAATTTAAAGCTAATTACTAATAATTAAATAAATCAATAAAGATGAAAAGAAACACAGGAGCAGTACGGTGGCTCAGTGGTTAGCACAGTTGCCTCACAGCAAGAAGAAGGTCACTGATTCGAGTCCCGGCTGGGTCAGTTGGCATTTCTGTGTGGAGTTTGCATGTCCATGTGGAGTTGTACAGTCCAAAGACATGCGTTGTAAGTGAATTGGGTAAACTAAATTGGCCATAGCGTATGAGTGTAATTGTGAGAGTGTATGAATGTTTCCCAGTACTGGGTTGCAGCTGGAAGGGCATCTGCTGTGTAAAAAATTTGCTGGATAAGTTGGCGGTTCGTTCCACTGTGTGACCCCTGATAAATAAGGAACTAAGTCGAAGGAAAATGAATGAATGGATAAAAGAAACACATTGGTATAAAAATACACTAATAAATAAATAATAAATTGATTAAACTAATACAACGATTACAAGAGATTAATTTCTTCTAATACTGTTCTGTACTCAAACATTAATACATCTTCACCATAGTGCATGGTTTGTAAACAAATGTGTAACATCTGTCTTTGTCAGGTTTGCCGATCATCAGATTGCTCAGTTAGAGAAGTGTTCAGGTTCAGGTACCCTATACGAAACATAGTTTTACACAAAAGCTTAAAGCCATCTAAAAACAGGGTGAAACAGGAAGGCTGCTTAAGCAAATGTGTTTTTACTTTACCATTTGTCAGCACTACATGAGAGTTTTAGCAGGTAATGCAGTAGAGCATTAAAGGAATATTTCACCAAAAAATGACAATTGTCATCGTTCACTCACTCTTCACTTGTTAAACCTGAAAAGTTATTTTTTCTTCTGTTGAATACAAAAGAAGATATTTTGAAGAATGTTGGAGCAGCCATTGACTTACTATTTTTTGTTTCTACTATGGATGTCAGTGACTGCTGGTTTCCGACATTTTTCAGAATGTCTTGTCTTGTTTTCAACTGAAAGAAAGTCATTCATAAAGTATTAGAACCACTTGAATTTGAGGCAATGGTGAGGATATTTTTGGTGAACTGTCCCTTTTACATTTAAACACCATTCACTGGACAATTCACTTTTGAACATCTTTGAAACATATAACAAGCAGCCTAATAAAATATTGCAAGGTTTATGTTTTAAATGCTTTGGAGAAAAATTTAACTAATTCTTTATCACCAGAATCTGGACTTTTCACTTTGAAAAATGCTACACACAATATCGCATTATCATTTTTCAACCGTTTTGTACCCACAGGCATGCTATTTTCACTGTGCACCTGCAATGGAGAAAAAAATTATAACTTATAGCACATCTTGTTGGCATGTCATTTGAAAAGTGCAGCGAAATGTAGCTAGAGCAACATATTTCAGATTTTGCAGAATTGTAGGCATGCAGTTTCAGTGGTCTGGGTTTGCGCTTTGAGCAACTTGTGCAAATAATGACAGAATGCTTGGAATTGTTACTTTAAGTCTATCTCAGTATTGTTAAATTTGATTTAGTTTAAGACAACATAATAATAGTCCAATAGACAATATAATGGCACTTTTTATCTTAAAGTGAATAATTATTTTAAACATGTAGCATTAGCTTTTTGATGGATTCTCATAACATGGCTATGACATCTAAAGTGTATATACATGGCATAACTACACATCTGAAATGTGAATTACAATGAAAGGGAAGTCTTCGTGAAGTTCTCTCGCTCTTTCTCAGCACTGTATTTATCCTGATTGGCACAAGGCGGTTTGAACCATGTTTAAGCTTTAACTCAGAGTCCCTCTGCCTCAGACATGGATGGCTTCAGCTGTCTGAGACTGATTCAATAGCCTTGATTTCCCCAGGGCCAAGTACAGTAGCTGTTTGCATAAGAGCTCTCAAAGCGGCTGATCTTTCATCTGGACAGAATGTGCCAAACACAGGCATTAAAGTAGTTAAATCGTGAGCTGAAGTAATTACGATATTTTTAGACCTGTCAATAAATGTAAATAATCCAGATTAATCTAATGTATGCTGATTAAATGTAAGCAAAATTCTCACTGTGAATCAATTCTGCTCGACTATATTTCTCTTCACTGTGATATTAAATTAGTCATACTGTGATGTATGATTCCAGACATACCACCCACCCTTACTAAAGTCAGAAGCACCTCTGAGACATTTAACATGCTAGTCAGTCGACACTTAGATTCAGCTGTTCTGGAAGAGGCTTTTGGCTTTTTAATCTGAGGTATCAAATCTGCACAAATTTTCTGGGCCATGAAAGTCTCATAATACTTGGCTTATGGCTCCTTTGCCCGGTGAATGCTAATGTCCGCTCCTCAGATCTTCAGAAAGTTTCCTTCACCACTCTCCAGCTCTGTTTTTAATGTCAGACCTGTGAAGACAGATGTTATTATGAGCGAGGAAACAGCCCTATCATATATACATTATTAATTGGAATATTTTAGCTAGATGGTAAATTCACATTATGATTAATGAAGCTCAGAGCTGCATCTTAGTTTGTTTTTAATTCTGCAGCCATAAAAGTGAACGCCTTGCATTACCTTGGGTGTTTTGGCTAATCAGAGTTAAGGTCACCTAGCCGATCTCACATACTTTTAAGTGGAAAACTCTTACCCGTTCCCATGCAAGATGATTTACTGCTGTGATACTCGTCAAGAAAAATGTTACTGTCTCAGCCCTGGCCTGGCCTTCTCCTCCAATACATCACACGAGCCATAATATCTTTCAGAATCGCTTTTCTGACAGATATTTGGTGTCATCCTTCTGCTGATGTCACAAGGCGATGTGATATCAAAATCCGTGAGAGGAACTTGCAGCTTGTTGAAGGGTGATAAATGTTGCAGATACATTTTCAAGTGTACTTTATGTCACTGTGTTTGAAAGGAGCCGAGATTTGATATCTGCTGACGGAAACATAAAACATCTTAAACCAGCCCAAGCTGGTCGAGTTTTATGGTTTTCAAAGATTTTTGGACACCATTCGTCTGACTGGCAATCTAAACCAGCCAAAGCACTGTTTACATCTTGTATGAAGATGCATTTTGGTTAATTGGATCACAAGTTGACACCTGGTCAGAGCTCAACAATGAGTATTGTCTGATGGCCTGGAGCCAGCAGGAGAGACGATAGGGACAGTAGACAGGATTGCCAGTGGCCTGATTGGGCCAGTGCTGGCTCATCACTACAGTTTGTGATCTTAGGGCCAAAGATCTTAGACACACCAAGCTGAAGGCAAACAACTAGTGTCGACGAAACTTAAGTGAGCTGTCCTCACACTTCTGGTTCCGTCTGGACCAAAAAACTGTGAGTGAACAAAATGGAAGACCATTGAAATGAAAGCCATTTTAAACAGAAGTGTGTGTTCTGTGTCTGCATGAGAGGACATGTCTTTATGCACCCGTGGGTGGCAGTAGTCTGTTTTTCTGATTCACAACAGAAAACCGGAACTTCCAACACTTGACATGTGGAGCACACCAAACCAACTAGCTGGACTTACAAAACCCAATGGCCAACCGTCAGCTTGGGGTGTCCCAACCTTTAGATGGAAGAAGCAGTCCAAATGGCAACATTTTTTTTTTTGCATGAGCAATACCATATTAGGATTATCATTCTTGTGTGGTGAAACACAGGCTACCTTAGCTAGTCTTGTTGATATGAAAGCATAACATTTAAAAAAAAGTTTTATTTTGATTTTTAGCAAATATACTAATGTTAATATAAATATAATTGGCTTGTTTTGACACATTATTCTTAATACTCTTTTTTTTCGGCTTAGTCCCTTTATTCATCAGGGGTCGCCACAACAGAATGAACTGCCAATTTTAGCAGCATATGTTTTACACAGTGTATGGCCTTCCAGCTGCAACCCAGTTCTGAGAAACACCCATACCCATTTATTTGAACTGTACACACCTACTGCACATGTACATTTGTAAATTATGTACACATCCACTGTACATATACACTTGTAATTATGTTTATCTATCTGCACACTTCTGATTATTAATAGCAACCTGTACATTTATCCATCTATTGTAAATCTCTGTTCATAGCTAATACAACCTGTATATAATGTTGATAGTACATCCATTTGTAAATATCACCATAGTTTTTCTATAACTGCACTTTATAACTTATACCTGTATCCTGCACTTGCTGCTATTGCACTCCTGGTTAGACCTAAACTGCATTTCGTTTCCTTGTACTTGTACATGTGTGATGACAATAAAGTTGAATCTAATCTAAATCTAATCTAATACACACTCATTCACACACATATACTATGGCCAATTTAGCTTACCTATAGCACATGTCTTTGGACTGTGGGGGAAACTGGAGCACCTGAAAGAAACCCACGCAAACATGGGGAGAACTGAAACATACTCCACACAAAAATGCCAACTGACCCAGCCGGGACCCAGCAACCTTCTTTCTTTAAGGTGACAGTGCTTTCCACTGAGCCACCGTGTCACCCCATTATTCTAAATTTGTTGCCAAGAAAAAAATAGTTTAGACTTTTTAGATTTTTGAGTTAGATTTTTGATTTTTGTGAGTTAGATTTTAGTAGATTTTTGTTGAGTAGATTTTTGTTCAGAAAATTTTGTTTAAAAAAATGTAAAAAAGAAACAATCAACCAGGCCAGCAGAAAATAAAATCTTAGCGTTGAACCCTGCTAATGTTTTAAAGCATCTACGTTTTTCTGATCTAATAAGCTCTTGCAAATGATATGAAACAAGAAAGGAGACAACGAAAAACAATGCAGAAACAGCTTTTTGTTTGATAGACAAAAACTACAGTGAATGCTGTGGTAAAATTGTTTTATTTATTTATTTATTTATTTATTTATTTATTTATTTTTATTTTTTTATTATTATAATATGCAAGAGAGGCAGCGTGGTGGCGCAGTGGGTAGCGTTCTTGCCTCACAGCAAGAAGGTCGCTGGTTCGAGCCTCAGCTGGGTCAGTTGGCATTTCTGTGTGGAGTTTGCATGTTCTCCCATGTTCCCATGGGTGTCTTCCAGGTGCTCCGGTTTCCCCCACAAGTCCAAAAGACATGAGCTATAGGTGAATTGGGTAAGCTAAATTGTATACGTGTAAATGAATGAGTGTGTATGGGTGTTTCCCAGTGATGGGTTGCAGCTGGAAGGGCATCCGCCACGTAAAACATATGCTGGATAAGTTGGCGGTTTATTCCACTGTGGCGACCCCTTATTAATAAAGGGACTAAACCGAAAAGGAAATGAATGAATATGAATAAATAGGGATCACATAAGAAAACAAAACAACAAAGAACCAATGAAAGAACAAAAAAACAAAAAAAAAACAAACAGCAACAATACTGTCAGGTACTGGCAGGTGCATGTGTTTGCTTGTGTGTGTGTGTGTGTGTGTGTGTGTGTGTGTGTGTGTGTGT
>CAIGQZ010032903.1:7246078-7268084 GCA_903798205.1 Danio tinwini | reverse complement strand
GTGTGTGTGTGTGTGTGTGTGTGTGTGTGTGTGTGTGTGTGTGCGCGTGTGTGTGTGTGTGTATGTGCATGTGCTTGTAAAGGTAACTGGGTGGACAGGTCAGAGTACATATAAAGCGAGGGAAAAATGATAAATATAAACAACTTGCATAGCAGTCAATAAATGAAGCAAATAACATAGATATAAATAAAATATAGATAGAAAGAAACCAATCAGTTGTACAGAGTGACAACAATGATAGTAATGTAATGATAGAAATAATGACAGTAAAAACAGACAACAGTAATAATAACACCAACAGCAATAATAATAATTACAAGTATTCAAATAACTAATTCTACTTCTACTGCTACTGCTGTGATTTTAGAATTAGGACTGGTGAACATGGCATCCTTTCACCTTCAAACCAGTCTTATGATTTTAGAAAGCAAAGTTTAAATTCCATCTAGACCCCTTCAACAAGTACCTTAATCCTTAAACAGGCAATGTGCACCGCAGAATACATAGTCTCTTGGAGGAGGCATGATAAAGAATTTTTCATCCATTACTGTATCATTATCATCTCAGAGTCTGTTTGGAGTATGTGGGTGATATGTCTTGGTTCACATATTCTCTGCTCATTTTGTCAACACGTCTGTCTATGGTGCCAGACATTCTGACTATGTAGAAAGTCATAAGGCATATATAAGTCTTACTTTTTCCAGCAAAAAATGTGGGCACTGCTAATATTAATTGTGGACGTTGTCTTAAAACATTAGAAACAAAACAAAACAAATTGCTTGATATAAATGGCTTTGAGGAGAGGGTTCTGCTACAGTATATGTATTTTGAGCTTTAAAATAATTGTGCAGTTGTGGATAAAATTCACATGTAAAACTCATTTTATTAAGTATCATTTACTGCATCTTTACATTTTCAATTAGAGGTTAAAGACTAGACAGAGTTTATAAATTTTTATACAATATTTATTTTTATTTTGGATAATCAAATTAATTAATAATTAATTAATTTGTAAATTTGCGACACAGTGGCACAGTAGGTAGTGCTGTTGCCTCACAGCAAGAAGGTTGCTGGTTCGAGCCTCGGCTGGGTCAGTTGGTGTTTCTGTGTGGAGTATGTTCTCCCTGCGTTTGCGTGGGTTTCCTCAGGGTGCTCCGGTTTCCCCCACAGTCCAAAGACATGCGGTACAGGTGAATTGGGTAGGCTAAATTGTCCGTTGTGAATGATTGTGTATGGATGTTTTTCAGAGATGGGTTGCAGCTGGAAGGGCATCCGCTGCGTAAAATGTGCTGGATAAGTTGGCGGTTCATTCCGCTGTGGCGACCCCGGATTAATAAAGGGACTAAGCCGAAAAGAAAATGAATGAATGAATGAATTTCTTTTACATAAGCAGACAATATAAAAACTGCTGACAGATACAATAGAAAAATTCTAAATATATTTGAGTCCTGGATTATAGCCTTTGATATTGTTTATTTTTTGTTTCTACTTTCTAATGTACAGCTTTTCTGTTTATAGATACTTTATGTATCTCATGATATAATAGTAATTTATTTGTACTCACCTAACTTCTACTTTTTTTTTTACTTCTGTTATTATAGAACAAGTCTACCTGGGTGGGGATTCGGGGTTGTTTTACGATACAGTCATATGCTGTATGCTTCTATATTAAACAAAACTGAAATAATAAAAACAATTGTTCACAAAAGAAAAATGGAAAATATATGAGACTATTTTTTATTCTAGTTTATTAATAGTGACCGATTGTTAATATTTATGAAAAGTCATTATACAGAAGTGACTAAAGCTGAAATTCATACACTTCTTGGCTTTTTGGAGTCAATACCATAGTCCCAATGTTAAAATGTCCAGATTTGCAGCAGAAAAAATATCTTTGCAGCCTAGTACAAAATGGTTTTGGTGTTTAAAGTAAATATTGCCTCCATAATGTCATTTGTGCATTTGTTTTATGTGTCTTTTTACAGTCTTGCTTTTTGGCATTATTTTTTTAATTATCTAATAATATGGCAATTATGTTATAATATGCAGTTAATTGTGCTCACAGACCATTTAAGTCTGGCCTCCATTTTCCCAGTGAATCATATTCTTATGTAATTTTATTTATAAATGTATTTTATCTATTCAAAATAATTATTTAGAATTTGAAACTTGAATGCACCCCAGAATCCAACAGATTGATTAGCTTTAGGCTATAAAACAATAATCTGAAACATTGTCACACAATGTTATGTCTGCATTTCATAAATAGTCAAGCATTTGTCTATTCACAATCCCAGGGGTGAGGTCATAGATGCTAGTCTGTGGTTTGAACTCATTCAACCACTTTAGTGTTTACAGTACAACAAAAGCAGTTTTATTGAATGGATTTTTGACCACCTATGGAAGAGGTGAAAAGTTCTGCTATTTGTTTCTTGCCAGGCCCGTGCAGAGGCTTTCCAAAGGGCACGTGCGGATTTGAAGACGAGGGCACAACATGGAGGTCGCATTTGGGGGGGTGGGTGTAGAAATCGCAAATTGATGAGCCGGGGGGGGGGGGGGGGGGGGGGGGGGGGGCCCGGGTGGGGGGGGGGGGGGGGAGGGGGGGGTCTTGCACCCATTGACTGACAGGAAACCGGAACCAGACCATATTTGCTTTATGTGTAATCCTCATTTTTTGTATTTATTTGACTAATCTATGCCTGAATTTGCAAACTAACTGCAACAAAACAACTGTATACTACTATTTCTACATACTGTATAAAGGGAATGTTATCAGAGATCAAAGAAGCTGAAGGCGGAGAACAGATGCAGGCGGGAGAGACATGATGATCCTGACAGGCTTTTACAGTCTATAAGTGCAGGTGACAGCAGCGCTAAATGGAAATGACCGAACACTAACAGAAAAAACAGCAGATGCAGTCAATTTTAACAAACTTCAACTTTAACCTTTGTTCATTTTAACTTTGTTTGTTTCCCTAATTATCCATCGTACGCAAATAATCCATCGTACGCATCACTGTATCCATCGTACGCATCACTGTATCCATCGTACGCATCACTGTCACATTGCCAAATTTACACTGTTTTGTTTCTTTTTTGTGAGTATGTTGTTGTATTTTGCACTGTCTGTATTTTACACTGTCGCTGTATTTGCACTGTCTGTATTTTGCACTGTCTGTTTTTTGCACTGTTGTTGTATTTGCACTATCTGTATTTTCCACTGTCTGGAGCCAGCACCTAAGCTTTTCACTCATCATAGCACACGTGCTGCTGATGATGTGACAATAAAAGTGATTTGATTTGATTTAATTATTTTCAACATTAAATACTGTAGAGAACACATTTATGTGGCTGGCCAGTTTTCATTACAGCTTATTTAGGTGATCACTTAAGGTTTATATTGCATGCACTTTTCATGATGTATGACATACTGGTGAAAAGTCTGAAATATCGTTGTATGGGGTTTTACTTATTATATTATGAGTGAAACATGCTGTCATAATAAGTTGAAATGGTACTTTTCTTTTTAGGTGATCTCTGTGTATTCCATAATAAATATGATGAGTGCAGCTGCTTTGCTTACAGCTGTAACCAAGCAAATGCTGTTACTCATGCAGTTCTATAGGCACCAACTGCCAGAAGAGAATGAATTAGTATTTTTAGCCAGCATTTATAGACCTTTTTCTTAAAACGCAAAATTACCCATTATGCTTTGCGTGTATGCTCTAGGAGAATGCTAAGAACTTCTGGTCGGCAGCTGATGCATGTAAACAGTCGCTTTCGGACAGCTTTAAAAACAATAGTTTTAATCTATTTTACCTGCTTTTATCATCTTTGAACTAATACTGTTGTCGATCAGCACCACCTCCTGCAATGATCATTTAAAAAATGTGATCTAATAGGATGGAAAACAACTGCTGCGAGGCATTTTGCCCTCATTGTCAGATGGCATCTTGTGCTGTTAAAATGAAGCCTTGTCATCGCTAAAGTCAACAGTTTCTCTTTCTTTCAAGTATATAACCAACCCAAACAAATATAGTTCACAAAAATGTTTGACACACACACACGTAGCCTACTGTACTGTCCCACTAACACACTGATTTATTAACTGTGACAAAGTGAAAATAAAGTGACGTTTTGAAATGACAGCAAAACACAAACCGTGGTAAATACAACACACTAAATGAAACCTAAACGGCTCGTGATTTGTATGAACATGCAAATCAGCAAGCAGAGTTTCAGTACGCACTTTTATTGGTCATTTTTGTAAATTGCATGACTTACACACCTGTTAAGTTTCATGCCAGTAATCTGGTTTGCTCTATGATGCAGTGAAGTATTGCGTGCGTGTGTGTGTTGAAGAGCCACTGAGCTAACAGCTGACAGGCCGGGGAAACACGCACACACACACACACTGTATTTCTGACAGCAGACACGTGAACTAGGAGAACGTTTTTCTCTCGCGCTAGAACCACATCTGACAGATAACGGCTTTAACACACACCTTTCAAAGTAGTGTGTCACAAAAACACTCCGTAATCCATTAAAAAGGCTATTGAAACAAATTTTTCGGAGCGCAAATTATATTTATAAAACTATTTATATATGTTTATAACTGGTAATTATATAATTACCAGTTATAAACACTGTAAACGGAAGTTCTAAACATTCTACCAGAAGACGCTGGTCGCAATGGCGCCCTCCATGCAGCAGCCAAGAAAAAGGTCTATACCGTAGGTTTGTACTAGTATATTTTATGTAGCATAATTTCACAAAGTTAGATTTATTTTTTAATTTTCAATTTCGAAATACAATATATTTTAAATCTACCCAAGATCTTCTCCTTTATGTGGATCATGATGTGCAGTTGTTGCCTCTAATTTAAAATTACTGCAGAAAAAGCTAATTGCTCACATACTAACTTGCTTCTGGTTAATTGAAAAATTACAAAAAAAAAAAGGAAAATTGGTATTGAATTGGTCACTTTGGTTGTACAATATAATCAGAATCTGCCATGGAAATTTGCGATAGGTGGGTCTCTTGTTTTTTTTAACATCATTCATGTGGAATTGATGAAAACACATCTTAATTACAGGTTTAAAAAGGGCCTAAATTTTTTTTCCTCACTCTCATTGTCATCAGGGCCCAGCTGCCTGTCTTTGGCCTGTGTGTTTTTCACAATAGGCACATTTGAGTCTTGAGTTTTGCAGCCAGATGGCGCATACATTACCGGTAATGGAAATGAAACCATCTGATTGAGATTATTAGTTTACATTGCAAGCAATTAAGGGCTGCAAGGCACCAAACACCTGATGGCCTTCTGTCCACCTACAACTTTAAATAGATGTCCACACTACACAATTAACACATAAACAGACTTGCATTAGTTGTGATTACGCTCTATGTTCAACAGCTGAACAGTGGCTAATGTGCTCGCTTATTTATTTTCTGCAATTTGTCAGTTTTGTTTTCCATGTAATTATCGTGACCAGGGTGCTAGTATTAAAAATTGCTTGATCCTTTGTGAGGCACTCTTAAAAGTAGATATATTGAATAATGTATAAAGATGGTGTAATGGTAAACTGAAATAAAAAAGTTCTGTATGGTATTTTGGGGTCGGTGCACATGTAAAGAGTTGTTTTTATGTGATATTTGATGTATCTTCATTTATCAAATCAATATTGAATCTAAAATCTAAACATCAATTTTTTTAGACTTTCATCTGTATTAAAAACTTCACAACTTACGGTTGTTATATAAGGACAGATCCATTATATAATGTGAACACAATCTTTTCTTACTTTTTACTACTAGTCAAAGCACCAAATAAACATGACAGTGTTTAAACTGTGGAAACATGTCACTAAAATAATTTGTAAACAGTATGCATTAGGGGTGTAATGGTTTACATGTTTGTATCAAACTGTTTGGTACAGGCCTCAGTATCACTCTTTTATTTTAATTTTTTTGCATTCCTCTTCTTAGTCGAGCTCACCACACATACAGGACAGTTGCCTAACCTGTAGCCACTGCTTGACTGTATGACAAAATTTATGGAGCTTTAAAAAATTATGGAGATTTTAAGCCTTTTGATGTCATATGTCTGTGAGCACATCTGAGACATTGACAGCCTCACATTATTAACCCCTTTCACAGTATTTCTGATAATATTTTTTCTTCTGGAAATTTCTCCTATTTGTTTTTTTTTTTTTTTAGCTAGAATGAAAGCAGTTTTTAATATTTTAAAAGCCATTTTAGGCTCAATATTATTAAAGCTATTTTAAGCAATTTTTTTCAATAGTCTACAGAACAAACCATCATTATAAAATAGCTTGCCAAATTACCCTAACCTGCCTAGTTAACCCAATTAACCTAGTTAAGCCTTTAAATGTCACTATATAAAAGCTATATAGAAGTGTCTTGAAAAACATCTAGTAAAAAAATTATTGACACTCATGATGGCAAAGATAAAATAAACAGTTTTTACAAATGAGTTATTAAAAGTACTATGTTTAGAAATGTGTTGAAAAAAATCTTCTCTCAGTTAAACAGAATTTGGGGCAAAAAATAAACAGGGGGGCTAATAATTCAGGGGGGGGGGGGGTAATAATTCCGACTTCAACTGTTTATAATCATGTATCATTGTTTGACATCACAGCCTCCATTATCAATGAAAGATTTTCACCCCTGACAAATACATCTATTATAATGAAAATGAGTACATCTTAATGATTATTCAGAATGCACTTTAAAACATAAGAAAAAATCCTGAGGATATAAGTAGATTATATATTACATTTAACTATTTGCTTACAAACTATAATGTAGGTATAGCAGAATTATTTTTCCATTGAGAAATATTTTTTTAGAAATTGCTTGAATTAATATAGTTTTTTTTAAATGATTAAAATATATTTAGGTCTGATGATATCTAAATTCCTAATGTGAATATATTTTTATATCAAATGGAGAATTCACTTTTCATTTTACATTCAATATTAAGTTTTTTATTTCAGGTGCTGTTGACTTGACATTTTCTCCGGATGTTGGTAACAACCATAGAAATTCATATATGCAAAAAAAAAACTAATCTAATTAGTTTACAAATTAAGTTATGCGTAATGAAATGACACATGGAAAAAGTATTAAAACACATGAAGACAATTCAGCAAGACAATGATCCAAAACACAGCCAAGAATCTTCCAAATTCTTTCAGAGAAAGAAAATCAAGCTGTAGAATGGCTCAGCTGATTTGAATCCAATAGAAAATAAAAAATAAAGATCTGATTTGATAGACGAGACCCACAGAACCATCAAGATTTTCACATTCTGTTGAGGTCTGCAATTGATGTAACCTAATTCTTCATATGAAAGGCATCTTTAAGCTGCCATCACCAAAAAACCTTTTAAATAAAGTAATAATTTCAAAATTTCTGCACTTTCTCCTTGTGTCATTCCATAGTTATTACACATAACAATTTTTTTTTGTTGTCTTATTTTTATGTTTGTATTGTTTGAGTTTTTACCAAGATCTGGTTCAATTCCATGTTAACAGCTCCTTAAGAAATATTGTTCTCAGTAAAAAACATGACGTGTTCAATGCTTTGCTCGCTGTATTAGCCTATGTATTCAATATAATTTTTTATAATATGTTAGTGATGTCATAATTATTTAATGTGTTTTTATAATTTTGTGATAAAAACTATTACTGTGTAACTTAATATATTTCAGAAACAAATTGACTTTTTAAGTTTAAATCAGTCGGCATTGTCATAATTCCAACACAAAAAATGTGAAAAAATATCTAGTTTCAAAAGGTGGAGAACCATGCTTAAACCCACTTATGTTTCACTGGGTGTTCCTGCATCTCTGTTTGAAAAGCCTTGATCTAGACAGTAGAGATCAGACAGAAAACTGTTGGAAGGGAGATCAAGAAAGGGATTAGGACATGATGAAGCCTGAATTTAGACCTGCACACTGGTAAAACCAGGCTAAGTTTGAATAACCACTCAACATTAATGTTTTTTTCTAGCGGTGAGAGCATTGTTGTCAATACTGCAGTTATTTTAACCCTTAAAGAGGGTGTTTTTTTTGGATTTGTGACAAGTGGATATGAGATTGTTACAGCATATTTCAATAGCATCTCACATTCAAACTTCAAGAATAACGACTCAGTTCTCCTCTGAGTTGTTGTTGGGTTGCTGTTAAACTAACCACATGTGACCATTAAGAGATGGTTATCTTTAATTAAAAGCCAATTCACATTGAGCTGCAAGAGCAATTACTCCGATAAGAGCACAAAAGTTGGTACGATGTCGACAGCTTTTATTAACATCATTGTTCTCACATTAGAGCAATTAAAACAGACCTAGGCATCCATGCTAGCATGCAAAAAAAAATATTAAATAACGTGCCTCAGTGTTCTGACTGTTTTACGGCTAACAGATGGAGTCTGAACTTGGAAGTCCCTGCAGAAATGTTGCCCGTGGATCATCTCCGATTTTGCATTTCCTTCTGTAATTTCCTAATTATTATCCGGAATTATGTAAATATTATGCTGGTGTCATTAAATTTGATAGATATTCTAACTAATAAAGCGTGGGTGTGTTTGTTAGAGTTATTGCCATTGGAGCTTTATAACACACAACAATAACATCTCTGAACTGATGATGAAGATGTGCTCTTGTTTTCCTCCATAACAACCCTTATACAAAATACCCTTGATTTATGAAATGTTAATCATTTCAGTCTAAATAGCAGAGGTAATTTCCATTTCTAAGTGATTAATCCCAAATCAAGGGAGGCGTTCATGTGTCATAATCACGCTAATCTGCATCTTTACCCAAAATCCCCACACGAGAGGCTCGGTGCTCTAATCAGGGCTGTCCTACACTTCCACAGGGGAGGATTTTGAAGGCCTTTTGATGTGGATTTCACACCACTTATCGTCTTTATTGGCTGCTACTGTATCTGCTCTGCCCTTTTCACTGCTGCGTACAGTACCGTACTTCTGGCAAATCAAGCTGGGCATTTTTTACATTTTCTTTTGCACCTTTTAATGTTGCCTCCATCGTGTATGCAGGCACATGATATGATACGAAACGGCTGAACTAATCGATTCGTTCGCCAATGAATTTCCTATGCTTTTATATGAGAGTATGTGTTTGTGTGTGCACTGGAATCGTTACAGATATGGTATTAGAAGCCAATATGTTTCTGTTGCCTGTACAATTGGAAAAAGCTTTCTTTAAAACAGTCATTTCCAGACAAGCTTTTCCTCTTTCGAGATGCCTTTTTATTTAAAGGCTGTATCGATCGTTGTTGAAAACATACACTATGTGTCTGAAAAGCATAGCCAGCTGACTTGTTGCCCTTTCAGGTAGTGTTTGAGCATGAAGACACCTCACCTAATCTCATTTTGTTTCTGCTTCAGAAGTTAGTATGAAATCAGTTATGAGAGAACTATATATTTAATTGCTAACTTACTAACTTGCTAACTTGCGAGAAAAACAGCCGCGGGTCAGTCTACATGTGCATAATACGCGGTTATCAGGTAATCCATAATAGAATAAATACAATACAATAAACTCGCACCACAGGCTTGTGTCTGGATCTACAAGTATCGCTTTAACAGCCGAGAGGAAAATTTACCTCACAAACATGCCAACGGGTCAAATGCCCAAAGAGTGTGTGTGTGGGAGAGAGAGAGAGAGGGAGAGAGAGAGAGAGAGAGAGAGAGAGGTGAAGTTTTACAGCATTTCTCCCTAGTAGTGAAATAGCGGCTCGTGCTTTACCATTCCTCAGTGTCAGTGAAAGATTTGCTTTTTAAGTAGTAGGAGTGTTTTATTTACTCACCCTCGCCTCCTCCGCCATAGTATCCTACCGCGACATCGCGCATAGGGGATAAATGACGTCAGTGCGTAATAACCGTTTATGATCTATTACTGAACCAATAAAAAATTGTCCTCATCTGCATCGCAGTGCACCGAAAAAAACGATTAATTTTGACACCCCTACTTCGAAAGCAGCATTTTTCAGCATTTGGACAAGACTGGCTTTCATTTATTGAGTAAAAGTACATTTTTAAAAAGTTTTTAATGTATATATAATTTATTTAAAATGAACATTAATTTATAAATAAATTAAAAAAGCAATAATAGCAATGACTTGTATTGCGACTTTCTGATGCTGTGTTCACACCAGACGTGGAACGTGCGAATATATCTCGTTATTTGTGCGTAAATAGACGTGTGAAAATTTTAAGTTTACTCGCTTCAAGTTCACTTTACAATAGATGCAGATTTACGTCATGAGCAGGGCTTTTGTCTGACCAGTGACTCTAGCTTTGTTGCTAAATGGCTAACATGGATTATATTGAGAGAGTAGCTGAGATTTATGTGCTTTACGAATGGTTGAAAAGTAGCGTAGGTTCGTTCAGCACCTTGTCTGAGTCCACAAGATCCTTTCTGAGGTGCACCCAGCTCCGTGAATTCAACTCCTCCAGAAACTATACCTGAATAATGGAAGCTATCAGCAGTGCTTTTGACCGAGCCGAGCCCAGCTTGATGTACTGTTGTTCGGTGTCGGCAAGAGGATTTTCCCTTGGGACACTAACAACAGGCACTACATAATAATCACTCCTCTATGAGAGCTAGCTCATGATTGGTTAACATGTTAAGTTCAGATTTTCCAACTCAAGCAATTCATGTCAAACGCAAAACGCTCAACTCGCACCACTCCATTCTCTCTTTAGGATGTCTATTTGCATCTTTGCCTTGACTTAACATGGAAATTACTTGTGTTTGACGCTTCATCCCCATCTAGTGTGAACGCAGCATTACACTCAAGGTGTTACAGTGGTGGAAACTATAATAAACCATTGCTATTCCATAATAAAAATCAAAATGACAACACAGTACTCAACAACAAACTACTATAACATTATAACTTAACTTAAATGCTTTACTAAAAAGATATGTTGGCGACGCAGTGGCGCAGTAAGTAGTGCTGTCGCCTCACAGCAAGAAGGTCGCTGATTTGAGCCTCGGCTGGGTCAGTTGGCGTTTCTGTGCGGAGTTTGCATGTTCTCCCTGCGTTCGCGTGGGTTTCCTCTGGGTGCTCCGGTTTCCCCTACAGTCCAAAGACATGCGGTACAGGTGAATTGGGTAGGCTAAAATTGTCCGTAGTGTATGAGTGTGTATGAGTGTGTATGGATGTTTCCCAGAGATGGGTTGTGGCTGGAAGGGCATCCGCTGCGTAAAAAACAAATGCTGGATAAGTTGGCGGTTCATTCCGCTTTGGCGACCCCAGATTAATAAAGGGACTAAGCTGAAAAGAAAATGAATGAATAAGAGAGATATGTTTTGAGAGATTTCTTAAAATTTTTAAAAGATGAAGCATTCCTAATAAAACAAAGTGGAGAAAACATCTTACTGACCCTTAAACAAACATTAACAACAATTACATGAATACATACTGTAATAAATCCAGTGCTGATTGTTATTTTATTTAACTTATCACATTAAGCAGTGTTAACAAACCCTATTTTAGCATTTTATTTATTTTGAAATAAATTGTATTAATCTATATTTATTTCTAAGTTCATTTTCCTCGTATATATTTAACTAAGAATTAAACTGAGTCTTTGTTTTTTTTGCATTTGGCAAAGAGACTTTGCTCTTGCCCAGTGTTTTGTGTTTTATGGGGTTTATTGGGATTCTCCAGGTGCCCATCAGCAGAATGTAATGGGCAGTAACTTCCTCCCTGCTGTCCACTCCTGCTGACACCTCCTGAAGCTCTGCAGGCTGGAGCGTCTGGACTCCTGCTGGCAGCTCGGGGCTTCTCTTTGCTGGAGGTAAAGCTGACGACCCAGTTATCACTGCAGGAGAGAGATTCAGCTTTCTAAAGCCGAACAGCGCTTTTTCTTGAGACGGTTCAGGGAGTCCATCTCTTCCCTTAACAGCCTGTCCAATGTACTCCACTTCATGCTGAAACTTTGAGAAGAGCTGCTGCCATCCTCATCAGATTCAGCCCTTAATTATCTCAGGTGTGAAGCTGGATGTAAAAGGCTCTGTCATAGTTAATATTTGTGAACAGCTAAGCAGCAGATTGTCATGAATCATTTTATATCATCGTTACGTCTGTCAGGGTTAAAGGCAAGAATAGGGAACAAAGAGGCTTGCTGTCAGCTATGACACTTACATATTTATTGCTTACTTTGTGAAAACACTGTGACATTGAGGTGACAATGTGGTGTACAGAATATGTAAAGGCTATTAAATTGGTTAAAGAAACTGCTGGGTATTTTAAACCCAAATAGGATTTTTTCTTCTGTGTTTTGTAACTAATTGTTGAATGTAATGAAATGTTTAAAAATGTTATATTGTTTAATGATGTAGTTTGGTTCAAGAGAAATGTTCATCATTATTTAAAATGAAGAATAATAAGAATATGAAAATCATTTGGTTGATTTATTGGTAAGTAAAAGTACGTATTAAAAATAATAACACTGCAGTGGTGCAGTGGGTAGCACGTTCGCCACACAGAAGATGGCTGGTTCGAGCCTCGGCTGGGTGAGTTGGCATTTCTGTGTTTGCATGTTCTCCGCATGTTTGCGTGGGTTTCCTCCGGGTGCTCTGGTTTCCCCCACAGTCCAAAGACATGTGGTACAGGTGAATTGGGTATGCTAAAATTGACTATAGTGTATGAGTGTGGATGTTTCTCAGTGATGGGTTGTGGCTAAAAGGGCATCAGCTGCATAAAACATATGCTGGAAAAGTTGGCAGTTCATTCCGCCGTGGATCCTAGATTAATAAAGGGACTAAGCCGAAAAGAAAATAAATGAATAAATGAACGATTAATTAATCATAAAGGCTTCTCAATGCTGTGTTTTTGCACAAAACAAAACTGCTGCAACTAAAGGTTTTGCCAACTGTGTGCATATATAATCAAATTATTATTATAAGCATTGTCTGATAACCCCAACCCAGGCTCAATGGAGATATATGCCCAGGGCTACATTTTTGAGATGGGCTACATCTGCTTACATGTTCACATGAAGTCACGTGAGGTGAAATAAAGAGACATTTATACGTCAGAATATAAATAGTCTAAGAATAAGAAAGTCTAAGTCTAAGAAAGTCTAAGAATATATCTGAGAATATATCTGAGTATTCATTTCATTTTATGACTAACAATAGTTTTTTGTGTTGTTTTTTAAGTTTTTGAGATAAGTGCCTCAAACCAGGGTCTTAAAAAGTATAAAAAATTGATAAATCAATTTAAAGAAATTTAAGGCCCTTAAAAGTTTTAAAAAGTCTTAAATGCTATTTTACAAGGTATTAGTAATTTGGTATTGGTATGCTAAAATGTACCTGAATTTAATCTTTGAATATTGAAATGCTGTGTAGTTTATGAAAAAAAAAATCTTGCTAGATTTGACATCACACGGCTTTGTTTACTGCAGTAACCAGAGAAACACTGTTATTTCTGCTGCTGTAAAAGAAGTCACCTGCTGGATTAACAATTTTTTTCAGTATATAAATACGGTTTTATTTTATGATTGGTTTTTTGCAATCAATATTTAGTAAATATACTGCAAGTTAAAATGTCTGCAATGTTACTGGTTGAAACCTGAAGTGGTGAGGTCTTAAAATGTATGCAAAGAATCTTAAAAAAGGTTTTGAAAGGTATTGAATTTCAATCTCTGATTCCTTTATACCCTGTACACTTTTAAAAATAAAGATTAAAAGAGTTTTATTGAAATGTTCTTAAAAAAAGTTTTTTTTCCTAATGTGAAGAACTTTTTAAAAATCTGAAGAACCTTTTTATAAAATATAAAGTTTAGATCCTTTGGATGTTACAGTTTCTTAGAACCATCAATGCAAAAAAAAACAACTGTATTTTCCATTTGTTTGATCAATGATGAAAATGATCTTTAAATGTAGTCAATTTTGATTAATATTTTTATTCAGCAAGGTTGTATATTGATTTAAACATTAAAATGTATTTTATTAAAACAAATCAGCAAACATTTGCATAAAAGTGTGCATTGCAACCAACTGTCTTAGTTACAATATTACAGGAATGTTGTACTCTTCCCCTTACTGAAAATCCAGAAAAAAACAAATGTTCTTGTTTTTCTGTTATGGGTTTGACGGTCACACCACATTTAGGAGCCACTAATGCAGAACTCCAGCTGATTCCCAAGAGTCCACAAACCTTTACTCATGACAGTACCATAGTGCAATATCAAACCAATAGAAAAGCAAATAGCCCATTAGCCAACAAAATAAATGCTAATGCATCAGATTAGGCTCCACTGCACTCAGTTAAAATCTTTCTGTCCCTTTGTTATTGCCATATCCTCCCATCTCATATTTCATATGGCATCATTTCGTATTTGCATTGTGCTATAACAAACAAATGATTGAGTCATTTTAAATGCAGCACTGCACTGAGCAAATGCCCTAATGCGCACCACAGCTCTGACCACTGAAAGAAAACTCGACCCATCTCTCTCTCACTGACACCAAACCCATTTGCTCTTCCAGTTTACTCATTCACTCACTCTCTCCCTTATGCACACACACACACTTATACGCCCAGAGTTTGGTAAACACACATATTGGGAGGTATTAGATGACATGCATATTCAGCGTCCACCCAAAGAATATGGATGTGGGGTGTACAGTAAATCAATAAGCATTCACATAAGCGTCTGGGATGGTGCCATACATTTCAAATCAGATTAATTGTCTCATGGGATGGCTTCCAGTTTCTGGAAAGACACCGTGGATATTTTGATGGATAGAATGTCTTTATTCTGCCCCACAAACAAGTCATACTCCAGTGTATTCAAATCAGATTTGGAATCAAATGAAGCCCGGCTTAGGACTGCACAGTGGGAGTTTATTGCCTTTCTGAATTCGCCAACCTGCTGAGGCTAGCAGTTAGTGTGAGACACCATCACCTGAGAAGGCAAAAACCTACCTATTTTTTCCCCAAAAGAAAACAACAGCATTCTTTTTAGAGTGTTTTGTGAATATCCCTCGATTTCTGGTCTGATCAAGTTGTTTGGGTTTCACTGTCATTGTCACACATTTACAGTGTGAAAAAGAGAACTTCAGAATGGCCATCTGTGAAAAGAAAGATCTGAAATCAAGTATTTCATGCCAATAGTAGGTACATTTAAACTTTGTTTAAATGTTAAAACAGATGTTCTGTGTAGTATCTGCAGGTAATGTTGAGGTACTGTATCTGCCATGTTGCAGCTTTTATATACGACCTTCATTTCACTTCAGTTAATAAATCCTCTCCCATGGCCTCATGGGACAGTAAAGAGTCCATCAAATGTGTACTCCAAAATCTTAGCGGCAGCAGTCAAATATATATTGATGCATCCTGGAGACCTTCATGTGGGAGGGACTTCTGCTGCTGGAACTGTAGTTTGGGTTAAAGGTACAGTATGTAGGATTGACACCTAGGGGTTGAACTAAGTATTGCAGTCCAAATTCAAAACACTCAAGAGGTTTTTTTTTTCAGTTGGCCATTCCTCCAAAGTCTCCACACAAGTGCAGGATTCCAGATTGAAGACACTAACAGGAGTGAGCGTGTCTGAATATCGAGCTTAAACTGTGAACTAACTACATAAATGGAATATTTTATATGAAAAAGGAGTTTTGTCCTAACCATCCTTGACAGCGACACCTGAAATTTCTATATTACACTCTCAGAAATAAAGGTACGCAGGCTGTCACTGGGGTGGTACCTTTTCAAAAGGCACAGATTTGTCCATATTAATACCTTAAGGGTACATATTGGTACCTAAAAAGTACAAAAGTGTTTCTCTTAAAATTTGTAGGTACTAATATATACTTCTGAGGTACCAATATGGACCATTCAAGTACAAATGTGTACCTTTTGAAAAAGTATCACCCCAGTGACAGCTCGTGTACCTTTATTTCTGAGAGTGTAGAAACAGTTTTGTTTTCTGTGACATGGCGGCTGAACAACAACATTACCAGCTACCAGTGTGAGTTTGAATACTATTTTACTTGACATTTATGGCTATACTGAAAGCATCAGATGATAGTTTAGCTCAGATCTTGAAAATAAAATAAGTAGCAAACAAAGTTTTACAATGAAACTGAGCATGCTCGCGCCAATACAACAATAAATACTGTTTTATCATTCCTGTAAGGGTGCAGACGTTAATAAAACACAATAGGTTGCGTCACGTAAAACAAATAAATAAATCACTCATTTAGATCTTGGTCTGACCTCCATGTATATCTAACTCACAGCTGTTGTTCATTCAGTTAATTTTGTCTACTTTTTTATAAATACTATGCTCATATGTGTCATGGTCACCAGCGATCCAGCCTGTGCAGGTTGCTGAAGAACTACAAATCTGCCACTTTAAAGAACTACATATCCAGTCATGCACTGCTCACACGCACCTGTTCCTCGTTCAGTTGATTACACACACAAACTGATTAGATGGATTTTAAAAACAGAACACACACACACACACACAAGTCAGTGCTGAGTCTTGTTTTAACTGTGTGTGATATTACAACACGGTTTCCTTTGCTTTGCTTTGCTTTGCTTTGCCTTTCCTTTCCTTTTTTGACCCTTGCTTTGTTTTGTTTGTTTATTTGCGTTGTATGCAGCCTGCCTTTTGACCATCTGCCTGTATATCGACCACGACTATGGATTGCCCGTATACATTTGTTTGTTCCTGTATTGACCATTGCTTGCCTGACCATTCTTAATAAACTGCATTTGGATCCACACTCTTTAGTCTGCGTCTATTCACATGGCAATATGCCATATTCATAGTCATATGCAAGATTTCCAATTTTATCAAATGGCAAGAAAATGTTGAAATAAAGTGTTTCTGGTATCTTGTTGTTTTTTGAGGTACCGTTGTGGAATGGTGTTGAGCCGGTATTTATGTTGAAGACCCACTAATAACTATTTCAAGAGGTCACACATGCACTTAGCTATTACTTGATACTAATTGCAGATTTGGCATGCTGTCTCGAGGGAGAACTCTGAGCTCGAAAATAACTCTTGAGCCCAAGGCTCTCGTCTTGTAATTTAGCATAGAAGGGGGTCCAAGATCAGGTAGGTCTCAGGAGCTCCCCCTGGTAAAGGAGGAAAAGGGGCAGATAGTGTAAATGGGGGGATTCTTCAAATAAAAAAACAAAGATAAGGGAGGTAAGACAAAATGGGCTATTTATTTTAGGCTTGGTTCATCTGAATGGTTTATCTATGATTGTTCATGCGAGACCAGCTGTGATCAATCGTAGCACGTGATCCTCTCGAAATTAGTTCATTAAACTTCACTTAAGCTACTTTAATAAAAACAGCATTTGATAGTGGCATTATTTTTTGGATTCCAATACCTAAAATCATATTGGTAGTGTGGAAAAATATCCAAATAATGTGATTAATTGTCTAAATGAATTCTACAGTATCAAGTTACTTTTACATGAAGTATCCTGTATCATAATGAGTAATGATAACACGCTTCCTATTTTGATGAACCAGCCAAAGATTTGATTGATTGATTGCACTTAATTGGTCTTTTGTTTTCCAAATCAGTGTGACTTTATTTGTTCTCTGGACCATTTGCAATGAAATAATACATTAAATGAAAAAAGTAGTTTCAAACTCTATTAAAGTATCATAAAATTGGATTATACCTTTTATACTTCATATACCAAGTCTTCATGATAGTCTCAATGATCTGCAAATTGAGGGTTTTTTTTTTTGTCTGGACTATTTTCTTGCAATTTTGACTGATTTTCATTCTGATGTCATTCAGTTCACCTCACTGATCCACACTCAATAGTTATTAAAGATTTTAATATAAGCACTATTGAATGTCTTTCAATATGTAATGTCTTCAGAAAGCTGGACAATAACTAAGAGATGAGTCACATGCTGTAATTTTTTGATAGATAGACCTACTACTTTTTTAAATGGTTTAAGCCTAACTGACTGATCTATTGCAAAAACATTGAGTGCTTCTCAGAGTTTCACAGAAAGCAAAATAAGAGAGGCTTGAGTAAATAATGACAGGATTTTGAATTATGGCTAAACTATCCTATAAACTATACACAGTTTGTCTGCACACAAACTTCTCGTCACAGGACCCTTCATAAACTATGTCATTATTTGAATTTGTGAGAAAATGTCATGACAGCATTGAGCTGTGCTAATTGCGTTAGGGCAGAATGGCTGAGCGAGGCCGCCGACAGCCGGAAAGTAATCTCAAACAGAGAGCATGCTGGGATGAGTGATGAGCTTCTCCGCAGAAATGACATTTGTCTGCTTGATAAACCTGCGTGTTTTAAAACATTTTAACTAAAATTAGCTTAATGTGGTTCCCACAGCAGGTGCTCCCAACTCCCCTGTTGATTCACTCCTTCAGGATAGCATGTGACTCTAGAACATTAAAGGCTTTGTTTTACCAATGTTACATATTTGTATTGCGTTCATTCATAGTTTAGGTTTAGGTTTAATTTAGGTCTTGCTTCATTGGACTTGTTGAGGAGCTTTGGTCAAAAATGAGTAGAAGTGGATTGAGATGATGAAAATGTGTAGTTTTGCACACATGCCATACTGTGCAGTGAATTTACGGCAGTGAGTGCGATTATGAATGCGTCACCGAAATTTTCCCGCACTGATGCTGGAGTCTATTGTGGGTTTTTACAGTTTATAGAAATAGAAAAAATTACACGGTGATAATTTAAGAGAGCATGAAAACCTAATGATGTGGCTGAGCAGGCTGTTAGGGTGCCGCAGTCGACGCACAGGTTTGCAGTTATCAATAAGAGGAAGGATGCATTAGGCTAAGCCATTGCAAAGAGTTATTATAATCCACTAATGCCAAAATCATAAGCTCTGTGACTCACAGGTGCTAATATCTGTCATTTACATACATCTGGTACTGTTATTTAGTGCCATCAAGGGCTGTGTTGTGCTATTTGAACTGCCAACTTATCCAGCATATGTTTTACGCAGCGGATGCCCTTCCAGCTGCAATCACTGGGAAACATCCATACACACTCATTCGCACACATAATTTAGTTTATTCAATTCAACTATACTACATGTTTTTGGACTGTGGTGGAAACCAGAGCACCCGGAGGAAACCCAGGCCAACACGGGAAGAACATGCAAACTCCACATAGAAATGCCAACTGACCCAGCAGAGACTTGAACCAGTGACCTTCTTGCTGTGAGACGACAGTGCTAACCACGGAGCCACAATGTTGCCCATATTTTTTTAATTTGTTTATTTATTTTCTTTAATATGGGCTAAAGTTTGGCAGATTTCAATCTGCGATTGAACGATTAATATATTTAATATTGATTTGGTTAAATAGCCTAAATGTATGACATAAATAGCTATTTGTGTTGCATTTCTATGTTACTAAGTTACAAGTTGTGTAGTGTTTCTTAATGAGCTAGGATCTCATGAATGCACAGTCATGCACATATTCAACAGATTTCATTTCATTAATAAAATTACTTTTCAGTGTTTTTTTTAACCAAAACCTTAATTTTGTCACTCAGAACAACTTTTTCAAAGAAAATCCATGTTTACTGCAATTTCAGGAATAACTGAGAGCATGCACTTTTTCATTTCTATGTTGTATTACAAACAATATGGGATGTGATTTTTGTCTAAACTGGCCTTTTAATTGCCATTAATTCTGTAAACCCAATTAAAAATGACAATGTAAACCAGCTTGTTAAATAGTTACCCAGACAACTTTTTTCTGGTGTATTGTTTTATATTCCATTCACTTAAAGCCATTATAAGACTGCAGAAAGTGCTAGATCACTCTGCCTGAACTAGATGAACTCTGATAGGCGAATATATCAGAGTTCATCTAGTTACTGCCATCCGCACGTCTCTTCTGTCAGGCCGTGCCTCAGAGATCCAGGACCATTAATCTCAGGTTAATTTCTCATTACACAACTTCGCAGGACTTGAGCTCATCGCTGGGGGGTGTGTGTGTCTCAATGAGCAGGTAAAGCCCATTCCACTATAAACGCCACAGAGGTTAATTTGATTCTTTCACTTGTCAAGAGCTTACAGGACTCCCCAAACTAGGTTTTCATCTTTTCCATCTGTAAAGTTACTTCCAATTTCAGATCCATCTGTACCGCTGGATTTCAATTTCTGACCCAGCAGAGCTGAAAGGCGGGATGCTGAATCCTCCCATCTCCCTCAGCCTCAGTGACCCCTCGGCCTGGCCCGGCTTAATCTTGGAGCAGAATTCCAAGCAGTCCTCTTCCCTATTCATTCACTGGACCGGCTTGTCTCTCTTAGGCAACTCAGCCACTGAGGATTTCATTAGGATTCACAGAGATTTTTTATGATGACCTTGTGGTTGGATCCACAGAACTTCCTGCATGTGAAAAATGCATGTTGTTTTTGAATGTTGCCCAACTGAGAAACAAATCAAAACGAAGGCAATAATAAGAAACACAAATCATCAGTATTCTAATGAGTCGCAATTAACACAGCAAGGTAAATCACCAGAGGTTGCTCTTCGGTGTATGTTCTCCCATTAGGAAATGCCAGATTCAGTTCAATTTGTGCTGTCAATTTCAAGCTACTCGCCACTGAGAGCCTCAGCAGTTCTCATTTTCAGGCAGTCAATCTGAGCGCAGATGAAGAAAAATAACAAGGGGGAGAAAAACAACAGTTGCCTGACATCCATATGGGTTGCCAAGGTCTGACGTCTCAGTGTATGCTCAAGGACTTTGTCTGGCTGTAAATGCATTGCTCGTCTTATGAATTGTGTGAGCCTTGTGGAGTGATGGAGATACAAATGACTTATTTTAGGTTTATTGATAAAGCCTTGGTCACTGGCCTTGATGGAAGATTTAGATTTTTCTTCTGAAATAACATACATGTGCTGGAGTTCAAATGTGGTGCGATCATTTTAATTCTGTTAAAGGCAGGTCTAAAGATTTCTGTACAAGCCAATTGTCGTAATCGCCTGTATCATAATGCACTATTACTGTAGCAAGAAATTACACAATTTTTTTTCATCTGAAAAGACTGAAAAGGGACAGATTGCAAAAAGCAAATGCTGTTAATTTGCTCACCCTCGGGTTATCTGAGATAAAGACCATTTCAAAGTGGTGATGTCATTGGCCCACGAACACTTCCTACTTGTTGTTGAACTATTTTATATGTAACAAGAAGAAATGTGATCATAACTTGACATTAAAACCGCTGTCATAACTTTATTAATATGTTGATATTTTTAGCATCTTGAAAGCTAAGGAAATGAAAAATGTAAAACAGGAAATGCTTTAGGACTATTGTTATTGTTTACATTCCTCAGAATGGTCTGTAGGCAACTTTTTTTCTTTACTACAACATTCAACGACATTTGTAGTGTAAATTGTGGTCTCTGGTGATTCATATAATAAACTGGTTAAATTGAAAATAGATATGGTAGCATATATCACAGCCTCTGTTACTTTTTACCTCACACTTTTTTGTTAACATTTATTATTATTTATTTAGGATTCCTTCTAATTCCAATGCCTAATTATTCAATTGTTAAAATTACTATTATTAAATTAAATCAATTCTTAAATCTTAAGAATAAAATATTATGCGTTCTTTGGAAGAGTGCTTGCATTGTGATGATATTGTATTGTCATTCTAGTATTATATAATGAGTGGCTAAAAATGGTCTTAAAATGACAGTAATATCATTTATCACAATATATTTTGGTGCAATATAACGTACAGCAAAAAATAGATATTGTGAAATGCCTAATTGACAAGACAAAACAAAAAGAATACCTGTGACTCCTAAAAATACATCTTGAGGTCTAATAAAGTAAAATGATGGAAACATTATTTACAACCATTTATCCACAGCCTCGGAAAAAAAGAATCAATCAATCAATCAATCAATCAATCAATCAATCAATCAATCAATCAATCAATCAATCAAT
>CAIGQZ010032903.1:7224634-7237524 GCA_903798205.1 Danio tinwini | reverse complement strand
TATATATATATATATATATAAATTATATTAAAATATATATTAAATTATATATATTTTTATTTTAATTAATTTATATTTTTATGATTTACTTTAATTCACGAGAATTAAAGATGAAAATACATATATAATCTTGTCACAAATTGGTTTTGGCAATAGAGTTGGGGATCCAAATGCAGCGTCTTTATTTACAAGAATAATCAGTCAGGCATTGGTCAATCACTGGAGCAAACAGGTACATACAGGGCAATTCAGAAGAGTAGTTGGGGGCCACAGGCAAATAGGGATGGCTGACGCGAAACTGACATTACAACACGAGATCTCGAAGCGCAAGTGTTTCAAAGCACTGCACAGAAGCATGATCCAAAAAACCCAGGTAAGTGACTAAAGTAATTCAAAACACCCAAGCCACGTGACTAAAGCAATTCAAAGCATCAGACATTTCAAAAGTGTTTCGAGACCTAACAAATCTGGATCTTATGTAGCCTAGTTGACGTTTGTGTGTGCACAGAGTAACTGTGCTGCAAATGTCTCGAGTTCAAATCTTGACAAATACTCAGAAATTGTGACTTGATGTATTTTGATAATGTTTATATTTTATGACTGAAACAAGACCTATTTATTTACAAAGTATTTATTTGAATGTCAGACCAATGCTAAAACAAAACATGTTACAAGAACAGAGCATTTAAAAACTGATGTCTATAACTGCATCACCCTGGATTCAAACCCATTATTTCTGCATGCTAGTCTTGAACTTTCACCACTTCACTAAATCAAAAAAAAAAACCTCAATACTACAATGGGGTATAATTCCTCAACTTGAATAACTGTTTCTTTGCTGAAGCTTCCAGAGAAATGCATAAAAAAATTACTACTATAAGTCACTTTAGAGATTTCAACAAAAAGCCTCCCTCTGCTCACTACTACAAATCACGCATGATAGAGTTCTACATAGCCACTTTCTGCTTTATGGGAATGAGAGTGCGCGTGCCACACCTGACAGAACCGAAGACGGCCGTGCGCTCCCGTATATTGTGCATAGCCTACAGCAGCCACAACACAGGTAAATGATATATGGGAGTGCAATGTGCTCATATCACAGCAGCTAAAACATATACAGATGCAATGGGACCTCTGTATAGTTAATTGGCGTGACTTACGTGAGTGATGCTCTTTTTGTTGCAAGTGCAGCCATTGTATTTCCAGTGTTTTGAGCTGCTGTGACGCGTTTGCCCCTATCTAGCGTCTCATCCAACCTTATGACCTCTCCCGGAAGCTCAGCGAGTCTCCCGCAAATTTATACTAGCCCCGTGATCCCCAAAAATAAGTTAAAATAATCAGAAATCATGTAGACGAGAGTGAATGAGCAAGAAAACAGATCGTGAGAGGCACAGTGATGGTCTAAGCATTACATTTCCTCGGTTAAATGAATAAAGCGGTAAAGATATCGCGAGTGCAAATCCCTCCCCCTCTGTCTCTCATAGAGATCTGCTGTCAATAGTTGTAGACGAGCAAAATATTGGAATGGTCTTGCATGTATTTAGGCCTTTTTACGTATAACAACTGAAAGTTCTGTTTTGAATATTGCAAGTTCACTAAAAGCTGGCTGGAATTATTAGATAAATACAACTTTTAGTTTTTAACATGAATATTTAATTATATAAATTCTTGTAATGCACTCATTGCTATAAACAGTAGTTTTCAGTAGTTATTTCCTTTTAGTAAAGAAGTAATAGATTTATAGTTGTGCATTTAAATTCTTTTGCATCAAATGTGAACTCCAAACTTTTTCTTAAATTGAGACATGTTGAATTCTTCTTTCATCATTTGCAATGTTTCCAAATTGCATTATTTGTATTTTTTCATAACAGTTTTTATATGTGTGTTATATTATTTTCTGTGGCAGTTCATTCCACTGTGGCGACCCCTGATAAATAAGAGTCTAAGCCAGAGTAAAATAAATGGATGAATTATTTTCTGTAAAGCTGCTACTGGCCATGACACTTTCACACCTGAATGGTTATAAGAGACGTGTTTAAGGTATTGTATGCAGCATTCTTGATTTATTCTCTTTGGTAAGGCAAGATCTTTTTTAAGGTTCATACTTAAGAGTGAAAATGTGCTCAAAGCATTATAAAACTTGAAGCATTAGAACCGGTGCTCATTATCAGTCGATCACCATGATAAGGAATCAGTCCTCTGTTTCGGCTGCAAAAATCCTGATCGGAGCATCCCTAGCTTTGATTCAACTTGGCTGTCACAGGAGCAATACTCCCCCTGGCTGTACAAGACTGATCTTGGTAAGTCAGTAAATACACTTTTAGGAAAAATAAGTATACTTAAGTAAAGGTCAAGTATAAAAGTATACTTTATTTAGTAAGTAAATAAGCCCATTAAGATACACTGCAGTGACAAAAGATGAACACTTTAAAAAATGTAAATAATAGGGGAAACACAGAGCTGTGTGTGTAATCAGTGGGAATCAGGAACTGGTGTGTGTGAGGTGCATGCTGGGAGTTCGTTAACATGGCGTGTGTGTAGTTTTTCAGCTATCCACAGCTGCTAGATCACTGGTAACTTTTTACTATGTTTTGTATAAAATAGATACAGCCTGGGTATAAGAGAATTCTTTCAGAAACTCTAAAATAAATATAAATGCCCTTACGTAAGTTAACTTTGACAACCTGAAAGTACATTGTAATTTCTTTTCTCCCCTTAAGGTTTTATGGACCTGCAAGAACCTGCAAGAATTTTCTCGCAGTCACTTTTGAAATCTTCAAAATCTCTTTAGTGCCAAAAAGGAAACAATAATTTTTTTTTAATCACTGATAGAACCCTCTTAAAGCAACCTAAAGTGGATGATCAGAGACCATGGGCTGGTTTCCTTTCTACTTCAAAACACCTCGGTCTGCCTTTGAAAAGTGTTTAGACTCATCCAAATATTGAATTGTTGTGAAAAAGGTGAAACAGCCCCACACACAAGTCCAATGTCCAGCATTTGTCTCTGCACCTCATTTAACCTCTGGGCTAAAACAGAAAACTCCCAGCAGCAATATTCTGTATGTGTCTGTATGTCTGGTTTTACCCCTCCAGAAGCTATTGATCTTTCTCTTATTATCCCCGGGACGGCTGAAATTGAGGCACCGCTGTGGCTGCTTGCGAACTATTGTTCACTGCTGAAGATGAATTTAAAGGACACATTTTACGGATTAAAGGCTCAGTTCATCCTAAAATAATCATTGCATCATTTACAAATTCATGCACAACAAATTTGTTCATATTTAAGAAGACAATTAAAGATATTTTAAATCAGACCTGAAAAATTTCTGTGTTACAATATAATTTTTTATTTGACATTTTTTCTATGTTGAATTTTTTCAACAAAAGTTCAAAAGTCAATAACTCCCAGTACAATTCCAGGATTTATCCGATGAGGATTTCAAGGGTTAAACATTTTATTCACTCAAATCATTGACACCTCAAAATGTTAATGTGAAAATTATTAAATCCACACAATCATTGACTACGTTTACATGGACATCAGTAATCAAATTATTTGCCTTATATATAATATATATTGTTGAATAAGACAATAATATGATTAAGGTGTTTACATGAGTTGCTTTTTGAATGTTCCTTTCATTATCTTGTTTTATATGTTTTAGTACATAATTTAATTAGTTATTGCGTCACCACGCTATCCACGTTTCCTCCAGAGTTTCATGTAATTTCGGATGTTTCATTTTTAATTTGTCGACTTTTACTGCAGTTTGGCATTTTCACTTTCATTCAGGAACATTTCATGCATGCCCTTCATGACAAACAAGGTATTGGAAGCGAGTATGAACTGCTGTTGTTTTAAATGGAATTTGATACCTCATCTCATATAGGGGAAAAAAACTCTGCATTTCGTGATGCAGGTGTCTGTGGTGCTGTACTGACTCGGTAAGTGCAGAGAATAGCGTCAAACAGCCTTGTGTGTATTGACTTTTGAACTTTTATGACTTAGAAAACATAAAAAAAATGCAATTTCAAATTAAAATTGTAGGCTTGTTTTATTTTTTCACATGTCATATGTGTGTAAAACTATGCTGGATGGAGTTCTGAGAGTATTATTAGATTCACTTTCTGGGCTTATTTAACTTTTTCCGCCTCATAATATCTATGTCAATCTGATTTTCTCATGCATCCATTGTTTCCCGCTCCTGTCTCTAACTTGAAGCAGTTAAAAGCTGAATATTTTTACATATCAGAAAATAAATGATAGAGCTAAATTTAAACACTGTATATCTCAGTATCACATCCTCATTATATAATTACCTTCTGGCTTTTACTTGCCATATGTGATACATGGAACTTAATCATTAATGTTTAGATTATTTTCTTTTTCTTTTTTTCATTTTGCAGGTTTTCAACTTTTTCTTCCTGTCATTCAAGAGACTTTTTAAATGTAATATCTGTAAATCTCTTGACACAATTCAGAAACATTTAGTGTAACCATTTACTCTAAATTATTACCAATGAGGTTTGTTTTCATGGGTCAAACAGGTAAGATTGAGCTTCTATTTATATTCACAGTATTTTAATAAAAGCCAACATTTAATTTGTTCATCATATAAATTGATCAGGTCTCTTCAGAACACTTGGATTACGCTGCCTGATTCATACGGATTTAGGTTTTTTTTTTAGCTTTTAAAGTGTTTTTGAAGCATCTGAGTGAAAAACTGAGGCCCAGACATAATTAAAAATATCTTCATTTGTGTTTTTGAAGATGAGCTAACGTCTTATGGGCTTGGTGCGACACAAGGGCGAGTAAATGAAGACAGCGTTTTGAGATGAACAAACCCTCCCCGTTCAACACAGATGGCAGGGTTTAATTTTGAAATTGTTACCAATCCACAGCTGTCATTTAAACCTCATGCAAACTAATGAAAGTTACAGTTTCACCTACAGTACATGTTACTTTCTTTTCATAGCTCTCCATCTGGCCCGCAATCACACAATCTCACACGCTCGCACCTCTGATACCTCCGTACTTGCGGGATTTCTTTGCATGCTTTGTCAGCCCCATTCTTCACGCCAACAAACATAGGATGGCAGATCTGGCTGTTGTCCAACCAGAGACCTTCACTGCAAAAGATTCAATCTCACCTCGCGGGCCCTTGAAAGAGTTGTGTGAAAGTTGTCAGGAAGTGAGCGACGAATCAGAAATTCCTGTCCTGGCCTTCTCGTCTCGCACAGGTAGTTAAGCAGACAAGGGTGCTCTAATTCCTGCTTGACGAGGCTGTCGACGTACGTGCACTGACTGACAGCTGATGGACAACTTTGAAAAAGATCAGACAACTTTTATGGCAAGCGTGATGTGCCGGGTTAATTACTCATCTCAGTAAATGGGCTGTTTTCTATAGCGATTATGATTGCTTCAAATGCCGCAGCTTTAAAGGCATGCCATTATCTGTGATTCACGGAGGATTAGGCCTCGACTCGGCCTTCCTGCGGCACATACATTTCTGCTGGATTACTTGAAGACTTGTAATTCTGATGATTCCATTGTAAGCCATTCGTGTTGGTGGTTTGATTCGCAAATTCTTACCAATTCCTCACTGCGGTAGCTCAGCGACGAGGTCAATAGTTTATTGAAAGTTGACTAAACAAAACGTCAAAAGGTGATTTGGAAATCCTGGAGTGCAGATGTTCTGTGGATTTGATCTTTCCATTGTTGGATGAAGAGGTTTGTTTTGTTGTCAGCTGGAACGAGCTGCTTTTTGTGCATGTTGTGCAAGTTCTTTTCTCTCTGTGACCTGCTGACTGTGCTGAAAGCCCCTGGCCTGCGCTCTCTGCCCATCAGGAAGTACTTCGTACTTCTTCAAGCCAATTAGTAGCCATCATGGAACTGGGCACACATGATATGGGTAATAAACTGTGTGTAAGGGTGCTTTTATTGGATCTGTTCCATACCAGATGCACATGTGAAGTATAGTACCTTTATAGTAGATGTCTATGATGTCTATTAAATCAGATTATATTATATTATATTATATTATATTATATTATATTATATTATATTATATTATATTATATTATATTATATTATATTGTATTATATTGTATTATATTATAAAACACTATTACTGCTATTATATATGTTAATCCTTAAATAACTTTTGTCTGTGCACTTATTTGACATGGTTATATTAGATAGCTGCAATTACATTAAATAACCTTAATCAACTGATTAATTAATAATTAGAATAGGCCTAATTTTGATACAGGGTGCAGGGCTGACAAAGTTGCAAAATTGACATATTTGTAAAATCCAAACAAAATGTACTCTACTGTCCTTTTTAAAGTAATACAATCAAATGAAATAACAATCAATGTGTAATGTCATGCTGACGCTGACAAAGAAGTGTGGATCCAAATGCAGGGTTTATTAGGAGAATGGTCAGGCAAGCAATGGTCAACATAGGGGCAAACAGATGTATAGAGGAAATCCAGAGTTAGGGTCAGTAAACAGGCAGAAGAATATACAATAAAACAAAGCGAAAATCAAACACGGCAAGACAAGACAAAGGAAACGCAACATAATGCTCACAGTACAGTTATACAAAACTCAGCACTGAAGTGTGTGTGTGCTTTTTATAAAGTCAATGAGCAGCTCCCAGCCATGTGTGTGTGATCAACCGAATGAGGAACAGGTGCGTGTGAGCGGTGCATGACTGGACATGTAGTTCTTTAATAATCTGCACAGGCTACTGTATATTGCTGGTGACTATGACACAATGTAAAAAAACCCTGCAAAATACACCAGTTCTAAATATCAGTCTTGATTTAATATAAACATTACATAAAGTATTTTACAACTAAACATTTATTGCGCTCAGCAAGGCTTTTAAAATTCAAAACTTATTTCTGAAATACATCATTTTCATTTTTTTTTATATTTTCGACATTTTTGACATTTTTAATTGTTAAATTTCCAGCTGTAGTTACTCCAGTCTTCAGTGTCACATCATATTACAGAAAGCATTTAATATCCTGATTTGCTGCTGGTGAAACTTTTTTTTTTACATTTTCCAGTAATTTTCAGAAAGAAATATATATTTCATGGTTTACGCTAAATTCATTTTTCCATCGAGGAGCGCCACACCAAAATTCATTAAACGCCATGGCTACATTACAGTTTCTCATTCAAAATCTTCAAAAGTTTTTTATATTTTTTTTATAGCAGGTTATAATCACACAAAACTAATTAAAATGTAAGTGAATTATAACAGTGCAAGCTTTTCTGTAATAGGGCTGTGCGTTATTTGTTTAACCCTTTAAGGTTACATGCTGACTCACTGACAGGGCTGTGCAATGTGTGAGGCCAGCAAACACAACACAGCTTTCAGTTATGAACACAGTTTCCATAATTATACTTTAATTATAGATAGAGGTCTATGGTTCTGCATACAATTACTTTATCTTGCTGGAGTTTATGGCCATTTCACTTTACTTCAGGATGCATCAATGCCGTTCTGTAGGTCTATTGGAGACAGAGATATTCCTAGCAAAAATATGTTGGAGACATACTCGTTACATAAATGCACTAAATCGTACTTCAACAGCGTTTATTTGAGAGCGCACAAGAAAATCTGCACTTGAGCATCGTATATTTGAGGGCTTGCAAGAAGTTTTGTGCACGAACAGAGGAATAAGCGTGCAAGCAAAGAGATGTGCATGCGGATATTACATGAATGCAATCTCGACTTGTAATTTTGCACTCATGACATTTGTCATTGAAATAACACCATAGGTAGTTGGAAGATCTGGGTAAAAGGCCTGCCACAACAGTTGGAAAAAAATCCTAAAGGAAACACTGTATTTGAAAACAGACAACATGTGCACTGATCTGATTCTGTAGATTTCTCTTTGTTGTTTGAACTCCAGTATTTAAAATTTGTGTAAGACAGAGATGTGCTTTCACAATCAGCTTGTAATTTCATTCTTGGTCTTCCACTCATTGCAGTTGCACAATTCTGGCTAAGAACACGATGCTATCAACCATCTCACTTACTGCAGCTGCAGAGGCAGATATCATCAGCAAACGTTGTGCACCACCCTTACATCTCACTGGCAGCTAAATTATGGGTCACTCTTTTGCAAGCCCACACTCTTTTAAACACTGAGCAGCATCTCAAATTATTATTAGACTGAAATGAAAAGGGAAGGCCTGTCTTGTGTCTGTTTAGTGGTTATTGGAGAGGCTGCTCGTAATTTAGGACATCTGAGGAATTGAGAGGGACGTCTTTGAACTGTCTGTGTAGTCAAACAGTAAAAGGAAATCTTGGGGAAAATGGGTGTAACAAACTGAAAGTAAGAGGGACAAAGAAGAAGAAAAACTCTTGATGAATCCAATGTGTGCCTCCGCAGTGTTTCAGCCTTTACCACGGATCACATTAATATACACATTCTTGCAGTTCTAGTTTATTTGTCTATCCATGTGGTTTTGAGTGAGATTATGAAACGATTTAGAGTTACGTTTCTCTTTCACAGCCCTCACTGCTGTGTAATATATTACAAAACAGTCAATAGCAGTTTAGATTCTCTCTAGTCTCATGTCTCTCGTAAAGCTTTGAGTGGTGGGTGAACAGAGTCTTTTATTAATGAAAGAGGATGATATGTAGCGTAATCCTCTGGGGGTTGGAAACGCAGAAACTCATGACGTAGACCTATATAGGTTAGCGACTTTCTTCAAACAGACAGTATTGTTAGATTACCGCCACCAGAATCTCATACACACAACGGTTTCTTTTCTAATACTTTCTTTTTTAAAGTCCCACAAAATATCTTGCGTAACTGTTGTTCTCAAAGCAAAGTGATTTTGTTGAAGTTCTTTGCCGAGAACGTGTATGGTATCATAAAAACGGAGACATGAGCTCCCTGTGTTCGTTTTAATAGCCTGAGATATTATGAAAGTGGTTTGAAGTTGGATGTTGAGCAAATATCAGGGTAAAAAACAGCGAATTGAACTGTTTGATCTTTTTATGAGTGAACTTGGGTTTAGCACTTTAAACCGAAGCCAGAGAAAATCATGACAAATCTCAGCACCAATACTGTCAGTTTGTTTTAGCACTATATACACAACTTTATATGTTTTTTTACCATGTGAATACATTGAAAGCATGTTAGAACATTTTATTTATGCTGCCATTTAAAAGTTTGGGGTCGGAAAGGTTTTGAGAAGAATTTAAGACCTTTTTATTCGCCAAGCCTGCTTTTATATTCAAGAATTAGTTCAAATGAATTTTGCTAAAAAGTTAAAAAATATTTTTTAAAAAATAAGACCTTTTCAAATGTATAATAATTCACACTTTAATGATTCAATATCTAGACATTTCAAAACAATCTTATTTTCACTGTTGAAATTAGGGATGCTCCGATCAGGATTTTTAGAGCCCATTCCTCGTCATGGTGATCGGCCGATACCGAGTACTGATTCTGATGCTTCAAGGTTTACACAATTTTAACATAGCAAATCTCAGCACTGATACTGTCAGTTTGTTTTAGCACTATATACACAACTTTATGTTTATAGCATGTGAATACGTTGGAAGCATGTTAAAACATTGTATTTACATTTTATTTTAGTTTTATTTATTTGCTTTAAGGTTTATATAATTTTAACATTGCATAAAATCACATTTTCCCTCTAAGTGCGAAACTTAAAAGTGCTGTATGTAAGTTTTTTAATCTTCTAATGCATAAAAATACCATAATATGTGTGCAGATATTCAAGAAACATCTCAAGTGAACATACTTGCTTAACTGAAAAACAGTGCTGAACTCAGATGTTCTGCTTTGAAAATGTTTTTTTCTGTGCCGGAACGCTGTCTTTGTTTAGGTTAGTAAGTTAATCTGCACAATGCCAGTTTAGCCAATTATAATTCAGCACTTCGGGTTGCCTTGTTGGAAAACAGCGTATTTCATTCATTCATTCATTCATTCATTCATTCATTCATTCATTCAGAAAGACTCTGAAAGCATGCATCCGTGAGCGAAATGCGACAGTGTCAGTGGACAGTATCAGATGTCAAAATGAGACAGATTCAGTTCCACATGAGGTTATAAAGTAGCAAATGACATAAATATTACGAACGTGAGCAGGTTATGTTGTAACAACACGCTGTGACGAGATACACAGTGATGAGCTTTTTGGCTGTTTGCACCAGACGAAACACGACAGACATGCAAATACAAACTTTCAGAAGCACAGAATATGCACTCACTCGCGAAACTGTAAGGTTTATAATCTATTTAATACATGTTAACCCTCTTTAACATCATTAAATGTAGATGCTGAATCACTCATATGTGTTCAGTTCTAAAGTTTAATTTCAAACGGTTTATTGTATTTTCAAGATCTGAGGTGAACTATCTGGGAGTCGCTGGGATAATCAGGTATAAATAAATGCATATTATAAGACCATGAATATGTTTTTTGACCTTGCATAGCAGCCTGTTGTTGGATACCCCCAAAACCAAAATATGTAAAGTATTTTTTTAATGCATAATAGGTGCTATTTAAATGTGATCATCAACTAATACCAAACTCCGGCTAATCGTTCGGAGCATTCCTAGTTGAAATGTGTATTGCTGTTTGTCAGAATTTATAAATCGTTCGCTTAGATTCATAAAAGGTTAATAAGATTTGAAAAGGTCATTAATGTAAATATCTAATAATGTATAAGTTTAATGCATTGTTGGTGAATAAAAATAATCATTTATTAATGACTTTAAACTTTTGACGAGTAGTGTATATAATATTTTTGTACATTTATTCAGATGTCAGTTGGCGCACCTGGATGTCACTGAACACTCACAATATGCCTTTGACATTTAATTCATTAAGTTGCTTTCAATTAAATAGTTTTTTATACTGATCGGTCAGTCGTGGTACAGTTAGTACCTGCTTACAAACTGGAAAATCATAAATATGTTGGAATGTTAATGTAATTTTAAAAAGTCAGTGTGCTTTCACAGAGAGTTACGGGTCATGCAGTTCTGTCACAAGATTATTGTCATAAATTTTCATCATAAAACTGCCAGGCAGCATGGTCAGCTTAACTGTTTTTTCAATTATAATAATTACAATTTATGATCAAATTTAGAGGGCGTTAACATGATCCCATTTTTAAATATATAGGGAGAACATTTATGCATTTTGTCCATTCACCTACACCACAGATCTCAAAAAGGCAAACTTTTGATAAAGGGGCTTTAGTGTGGGGATTTTTAAAAAATGATACCATTGTCCTCTTTGTGTACACTACAAAAACTCAATTTTGTCATTTACTGTATATTACATGTTTAAACTGCTCAAGATACTGTGTGACATTTCCAACTACTGGCTTATTGTAGCATGCATAACATCATTTTTAGTCATTTTCACAGATCACAAACATTGTCATCTAGGTGAAACTTTTTAACCTTTCAATATGTAGGTGTCCTGCTGACCGCTCGCATTAGCTTTTTATGGTAACTGTTAATTCAGAACACATCACTTTAAAGTTTCCATTTTAAAGCATAAACTTTATCACGTGAAACCACAGCTACAGTGATTTATGCATGTGGTTTTTTTTCAGCCAATATTGACAAACTTCCTGATTATATTGGGAAATGCCTTTTATTTTGATTCTCATAAATGTGTAAGAACATTTATTTTGTTGTAATTATTACATTATTAAGTAATCAACTTATTATGTAATCAACAGCTTAATAATGATTACAGTATTTGATATATTAACGGTATTATGTTAGTCTGAGCTGCAGGAGAGATCAAACCTGTTGGATTTAGAAAACATGTTAATTCATAATGTTCTCCCAAAATACAAGAACGTAAGTGGCTGTTAAACTGGGAGAGGAATAGAGTAATCCTTATAAATGTGAATAAAGCACATTGTTCAATTATATTTAAAAATAAATATGATTGCCATTTCCATAGACATCAACAGATATTTTACAAACCATAAATGTTATGTTTTGCTAGTACTTAAATTAAATTCATTTTATCTGTATATTTCTATAGCGCCTTTACATGTAGATTGTCAAAGCAGCTTAACATAGAAGTTCTAGTAAATTAAAAACTGTGTCAGACCAGTTTTCAGAGTTGAAGTTAAGTTTAGTTTAGTTCAGTGTGGTTTAATTTTCACTGCTGAAAATCCAAACACCGAAGAGCAAATCCATAGATGCACAGCTTCACAAGTCCTTAAACCAAGCAAGCCAGTGGCGAGGAACAAAATTTCACCAATTGACAAAAGTGAAGGAAAAAAAACCTTGAAAGAAAGCTAGGCTCAGTTTCCATTTCTCCTCTGGCCAAACTTCTTGTGCAGAGCTGCAGTGTAGGCACCAGTGGCTGGAGAACGCTTGGACATCCATCGTAGAGAACTGTGTGAGTACGTCACCAGCGGGTGTTCAGGCTGGTCCACGGAATCAATGCAGAGAGACTTATGTGTATTTGAAAGTCTGAAACCTAAAATTAATGTTTATTTGTTTGATTTGAATTTAGCAGTTGATGAACATCTGAATGTAAAAAAATAATTGTTTTATAATTTATTGTAATGTAAACATGCTCTTAATTTCATTATTCTTTATTCACAAACAGCCAAACTTGATTTGAAAAGGCCAATCAACGTTTGTTTAATGGCTTTAATAAAAAAAAACAACAACATAAAAAATTTAGCCTGCAAACTTGTAGATTGATCAACAGTTGGAGACTTCACGTCAAACAGACAGACCAAATGTTGCTCTGTGAGTTGACGACATGCCTTAGTAAGCAAACAACAGATGGAGGAGCTCCTCGTTCGATGAAACTTTGAGTCATGGGGCTCCCCGAAGACCCCCCCCCC
>CAIGQZ010032903.1:7196253-7207898 GCA_903798205.1 Danio tinwini | reverse complement strand
ATAATATAATATAATATAATATAATATAATATAATATAATATAATATTAACACTTTGCTATAGTTACATTAGTAAGTGTTAGATAATGTATTTATTAACATAACCAAACAATGAACAAAACATTTTTTACAGTATTTATTAGGCCTGTGCGATAAATCAAAATTGAATCGCAATTGCAAACGTTGCGATTAGTTAATTGCAAGAGGCTGCAATATGAAATATCTATGTATTATTAATTTTCCCCACCCAGAGCGAATGCGTGACTGCCGTCTGTGTGTGATAGTCTTACTAGCCAAGTGAATGAGCAAACTTTCATTTCGCCCGAACAGAATTGTGCAACCAAACTACGTGGAACGTCCACAATAAAAAAAAAAAGAAAACAAACAGGAAAAGACAGACAAGTGGGATAGTGGTGTCTGCTGCTACAGAAGCATTAATAGACAAATTCATATCGAAGGGAAAACAGATCATTTTTAAGAGCTGTAGCAGAATTGTTTCCACAGCTAACAGATTATTGAGCTGAAGCTTGACTAATAAATTAACTGCAAATCAAATCGCAATATCAGTCAAAAAAATTGCAATTACATATTTTCCCCAAATCACACAGCCTTAGTATTTAGTCATATTTGGCAATGTTAGTTAGAAAATATTAATGTTTATTGTGCGTTCATTTTTAACTCACAGTAAATTAACTAATTATAACAAGCATACATTTTTTAGTAATCCATACAAATATTGAAATATTAAAACTGTATAAATACTGTACTAAGTATTGTTGATTTCCCAGTACTGGATTTCAGCTAAAAGGGCATCTGCTGTGTAAAACATATGCTGGAATAGTTGTCGGTTCTTTGCGCTGTTGTGACCCCTAATAAATAAGAGAAATAAGCTTAAGGAAAATGAATGATTGAAGTATTGTTGATTCTTATTCTTAGTAAATACATATACATTAATGGAACCTCATTAAGGTTAACATTAAGTGTGATAATATAATATAATATAATATAATATAATAATTTTCCGCATCAAATAAGAGTAAATTGTAAGATGAAAATAATTATCAGCTTATTAGCATTAGCCAGAATGTTATTATCTCTACAGCCCATTAGATCTGATCATATTAGTAGTTTTTTCACTTTGGTTCTTACTGAATTGACCGAAAACGAGACCAAAATGACGTTTGTTTTTAAATTCTATACAACTTATCAAAGTGAAGTGTGAGTATTAATGTGATGTTTTGAGTGCATTGTAGGTGATTCATAAATTGTTTTGCCAAAAGCATGAAAATTATGTAAGACCATCACATTGCTCCTCCCATGTTGCGTTTGTTGAAGTTAGTTAAAATTATGGTACTATTTGAACTATACGAATAATTAAAAATAGCATAGACATGTTGATATCCCATCAGGTACAGTATTAAAAACCTACTAAGGGTGCTGACCAATGTGAACTAAGGAGCATTCACTTCCTCCCCGAGCTGCTCATAAATATGAAATGTTTCCCTGTATTCCCAGACTCATACCTATCGTTTCGGGTCCCCTGAGTGCTCTAAGAAAGAGTGTCGAGACTGTAGGTGAGCGCAGCGGTCAACTCTTTCATTACAGAGCATGGCGATGGCTTACACAGAAACAAGATGACAAAATGATCCATTCCTTCCTCCGCAGCCAAGTCCATTGCGCTCTTCCTTTAGTCCTGGCTTTGGGTTATACGGGTCCCCTGAGCCCATGTCATTTGTAAAGCCCACCGAGCTGGCATGAAGGTAATTCAGTTCACTGAATCATGGAATCGATGATGTGTCACACGCAAACTTCCTGTTATAAACTCTTTCTTGCACTTTTCATCATCCGAGCAGCAGCTGAAATGACTTTTGCTGTAGCACAGGCTCGACATCAATCCCATGGTTCATCCCGCAGACTCTTAACTTGAGCAGATTGAGCAAGTATCTGCGTCTGATCCGAGGGCAGGTGTGCAGGTTTGATGGCGAAACACGGATAGTTTCTTTGAATATCCCTCCGTTTTATCAAAGTAATTCAAGTTGGGCTTTAAGAACACTTGAAGCGTGTTGCATAACAGCAGCGTTTGGCACAGTGTTTGCTCTGAGAGTACTTGGGGAAATAAAAAAAAAATCTTGATATTCGCCTGCTGTGCAAGCTCGCTTTCAGCACACACACAAATTAACAAAGCATTCAAAGACATTACCGACTGTTAACGTTAACATTATGGCTGTTTAATCCGCTACTGTCTGTTGTGGTTTTGATTGACATTTAGTGAGTAATTAGCTTGTCAGTGTAAGGGATGATTATATGGCGAGTGCTGACAATTACTGCATTTAGAGCTTTTAGATATAAAGCGAGTAGAAGGACTGCTGGTTCACATACATGTTGAGCGTCTCTGCATGAACAGCGATGTTTTATTAAGCTGAATTGCATTTCACAAGGCCAATGTCTTTTTTTCTCCCTATGAAATGGTGGGTTTGTAATACAGTAAGAAGATGATTAATATTATTTTGTCTAAGATATGTATTTATAAAGAACAAATAGCATGTTGTTCACAAATATATTATTAATGCTGCTCAATAAATAAGTGCTACAGAGAACTGCATTTTTTTATTCTTACAGTTTTGGTTAATGTATTATATTTATTTTTCTTGTGCAGAAATATTTAAATACTATTATTGGTAATTTTTTTGTAGTTTGTAGTTTTGCAGTAGGAATTCTGTTCTTAATTTGAAAAAAAATGTATGCTTTATAGAAGCTGTTAATTTTCAGGCTTTAAAGGTCCTCTGAAATAAAATAAAAAAAATTAGATGTTAGTTTCAGTCTGTCTTTTTTATGGATATCGACAACCCAGGCTCATTCTGAAAATTTAGCCCAATATACATTTCTGCAGAGTGGCAAATATGTCTCAGGAGGTATGTTTTTTTTTTTAGCAGTTTTTGTGAATCCACCAAAAGCCCCTGTGTACACTTTTTGAGACTTCAAATTTCTCTCTCGAGTGCCATTCGCACCTGCTCTTCTTGCGTAAATCCACCAGAGGCTGCTGTCGATTGACTGACTGACCAACCGACCAATCTCCCACCCTCTTCACAAAACCCAACGAATAGTGTTTTAAGAAGCACTGATGGACCAGCACCCAGCATCAAATCTTGACCAATCAAATGCTCTCTAGAAACTGACATGCCCCGCCCCCTTCAAGACATTTCTCATTTACTTTTTATTTGATGCACTTGATCTCAACCACTCTCATTGGCAGAGCGGTGATAAAAACGAAACTCTATTGGCTCAAAGTTTTTTAGAAGGGGGGGAGCTACTCTGTCCTACCCTCTCTTCATTTTTCATTTGAGATTGTCAGACATGGAATAAAAAATTGGACCTTTAAGGGATAGTTCACTCAAAAATGAAATCATTTATTCTCTATCATGTGGTTATAAACCTTCATAAGTTTCTTTCTTTTATTGAACACAAAAGAAGATGTTTTGAAGAATGCTGGTTGCTGGAACGCATTGATTTCCATAGTATAAAAATATTACTTGTAAAGTCAGCAACCAGAATTCTTTAAAATATGCTCTTTTAACTGTCCCTTTAAGAAGTATAATACAAATATAAAAACTCTCCATTTAAGCACTATAATAAGAATATTTTTGTTGATAATCAAGTCAGCAAATTAAAATGTGCTATGAAGTCCCACACAGAAAAGTTAAACTGAAAAAAAATATTGTAATGATATTTCACAATATCACTGTTTTTGCAGTGTGTTAGTTTTGGTTGAACAAGATTTTTTTTTCTTTTTGCAACATTTTCCATTATGACGCTTGTCAAAAATATCTTAAACCTTCATGCACATTTACAGCTTTGCAATTTGGAGTTAATCAGACTGATATGATGAAAGGCTCTTTTTTAAATAAGGGAATGCTTCAAAGCATGTTAGTTTAATTTCAATGTTTAAAAAAAACTATGAAAGGTCAGCTTGTGATGGTTGCATAATTTTGATAGCAGACTTTACTTGATTAAAACCGCATTTCATTTTTAAAATAGCTTCTTTTACTTTTCTTTTTTCCTTTTTTTAACCAAATATCACACAAAGTCAGAAGAGCAGCCCCCAGATTCAAGGGTCCCATTAAAACATCTTCTCTCCCCCATTGTCTCTGTGAGAGCCCTTTGAGCTCAAATTGACAAAAAAGAAGAAGAAGAGGTATTAAATATTCATAGGCTAACACTCATTAGACATATCGAAGGTGTCATTCAGAGGCAGGTCTATTTCTGGGATAAGAGCACTGTCTGCTGTTTGTTTCACTGGCCTGTCTTTCACAGTCTTCCTGCTCGAGCACCGGCACATCGCTGCACGTTTGATGTCGAGGAAACAGTCACACAAGTTTTGCCAGCCTTTGCCTGGACTTGTCAGATTCAGGAGCACTGAAGGCTTGAAGAAGTACGCCGAGACCTCACATCTAGTGGCTGCAGATGACATGGACAATAGAAAGACTTGCACTGGCATTCAGTTCTTCTACTTCCTTTTCTGAATGAAGTAGAGATGGTTTCAGATGCAATGCCATTAATTTGCCGTTAATTTGTTCTAAAAGCAAAGAAGCTCCCTTGAACTCGGCATATTTTCTTTTGTTGTCATTTTGAGCTCTATGATGCTCATTAGAGGCCTGTACGTGGTTTCTCGCTCACCTCGAGTCTCTTGTGAAACCTCGCTCAATGTGCAGGAATAGTGGCCGTGAATATTCAAATGTGCAGTCTGTTCCCCTGGCACGTATATCTGAAGGCCTGCCACACTCCAATAGACGAACATATGTCTCTCAGCCGAGTCAAAGCTAATTGAATTAAAAGATGTCTCCGCAAACTGTGCAAATAACAGACTTGAAGCAAGCCAACATGAGTGAATCAGTGGTTGTAATTTTACAATAAGAAGCAACACTCTTTTGGGCTTTAAAAAAAGAATGTGGCTTCACTGTCACAGATGGCGAAAATTTCGATTTGAGGCATGTCTGTATAAGTTTGCCCAACAGGCAACATGCAGTGACTGAGCCAACCCAGAAAATGGAAAAGGTAGATTCAGAGTTTAATCTGTTTTCACGTGTTTTGTTTAAAAAGCGCACAAAATAATTATCGAGCATTGTGTTCAAGCAAGACATGTCAGTCAAGCTTATATCAGCTAATAGTCATTTTAGTTTTCAGAACAGAACTATATCACCAATGATGTAGCCAAAAATGAATTTTGGACCACTTTCAGTGTTTCCTCTAGGTTTTTTTTCAGCTGTGATGGCAGGCCTTTTGATCTACCAACTACCTATGGCTTTATTTCAATGACAAATGTTGTAACGAAGTATTACAAGTCGAGACCGGATTTATGTAATACAAGCATGCAGATTTTTTTGCTTGCGCGAAGATTTCCTCTGTTTGTGCACAAAACTTCTTGCACGCCCTCAAATATATACACTGCTCAAGTGCAATTTAGTGCGTTTGTGTAGTGAATATTTTTCTAACATTTATTAGGTTGGCCATAGGAATATTTATGAATGTCTCCAATAGACCTACGGAGCGGCATTAATGCGTCCTGAAGTAAAGTGAAACGGCTATAAACTCCAGCAAGATAAAGTCTTTGTTTGTTGTATGCAGAGCCATAGATCTTTATCGATAAATAAAGTATAATTATGGAAACTGTGTTCATCATAACTGAAAGCTACATCGTGTTTGCTGGTCTCACGCATCACACACCTGTCAGTCAGTCAGTATGACCCCCAAAGGGTTAAAGAAATACGCACAGCACTACTACGGTTACAGAAAAGTTTGTGCTGTTTTGGTGCGATTATAACCCGCTATTTTAAAAAACGCCAATGTTTTGAATGAGAAGCTGTAATGTAGCCGTGGCGGGATGAATTTTGGTGTGGCACCCCGCCATGGAAGAATGAATGTAGTGGAAACCTTGACTTTATGTTAAGTGGTCTTAATTACTAGGTACTTATATTTAAATTAATCTTTTAATACAAAGTACTTATTATATACATACATGTTTTTACATTGTACTAATGTTTTAAATAGGATGTGCTTATAATTACATATGTAATAAATTTCTGCAATTACATTTATAATTACACTGTTGACCCATACCTTACCTTAACCCTAAACCTACCAGATGTTAACATTTTAATATGTTCCCTCTGCCGCTGTGCTTGCTGTCACTGAGGCGGTAGTAAATGCGCCTACAGTTTTTGACCAATGGGTGGCGCTTTAATCATAAAATCTGGCTGCAGCGCACACATAAGGAGAAACTACTGAGATTGTATTACCTCAAATCTTATATGTGCGCACACTACAAGATATAAAAACCATGGCACAGCACACACTACAAGATATTATACAGATTATCGTGCCCGATGGAGCACGATGGAGAAATTTGATTGCAGTATAACTTGCTTTATCAATAATTATTATTTATTATAGGCTAGGTTACAAATATTTGACCAATTTTTATCCCTTTAAAATAGCAAACACTGTACATCTCTCTATATTTAGGCTAAAACACTGCTTTATTTATATTTATTTGTTTATGTATGTATGTTTGTACTTTCTTTTTAGTTGTCTTTTATTTCTTTAATTGTACTTTCCGAAATGAATCCTCATTTCACTTTACAAATTTACAATGATACTGGAGCATGTTAACAAGATTTATTGATTAATTAATACTTATAATAAGGAATTATAATGCTTTGTTTCATTATTTCATCTTCATTTACAAGTAGCAGGGTATTTACAGCTACTGAATATTCCTGTCCGTTCATGTCCCGTCTCTTTATGCCCCCTGCCGGCATAGTTGGAAATTGCTCTTACACCTAAAAACACGTTCATAGTTCTTTAGTGCGGTGGTAATACTCCTTTTGAAGTGTCACCGACTGTATATCCCCAAACCTGTCCCTAACCCTATATTTACCCCATTTCAAGAACACCAGATATGTTGTGCAATACTAAATGAACACAATAAGTACATTGTTTTCTGATGTAAATACATAGAAGTTAGGCCACTTGATATAAAGTGGGACCAAAATGTGTTTCTCTTACGTTATAAAATTGATCCACGTTTGCACTTCGTGAAAACTACCCAAAACGCTGTCACAAATGCCAGACCAGCATTTGGTGCTGTCATCTTGTTAGTAAACAGTACCTGCAGGGAACTGACAACTTGCTGTTGGTGCCTCAATGCTGATGTTTATGTAGAATTTGTTGTGTGCGTAAGATGCATCTCTGCTGTTGGTTTTAATGCAAAGTAAATCCACACTTTGCTGATGAAGCATTTGCAAACACTTGAGCAACAACACTACAACGTATTGTTCACGATCAGCTTTAATCTAGACCTTCCTAAATATTTACTATGTAGATGCATCATGTCATCATTTTCAAAGACTTGCTTTCAGGTGTTTACACGGACATGGCAATCGTGGCTTTTTTAAGAAACCTATTTTTAGGTTTATTTTCAGTCACAAAAACACTGTTATCATGTAAATAAACAGGCAAAACACATCAGAAGTTAAAATTTTTTGGCTAAAAACATTATCATGTAAATGGCCATTTAATATATCATTATACAGTATATCTGACAGTATTGTGTAATATTGTGTATTACCTTGATGCAATGTGATAAGATGCCAGCAACAAGCAGCTGTATCTCCTTAACCAAAAAAAAAAAATTACAGAAAACGCTATAAAAATTCACAGCCGATCACAAGAGTGTCTGGGTGGAGCTATTTATGCAATACACTTGCAAAGAAATTGATGTGTGTCTTAAAGAATTCACGAATACTGAACTATTTTAAATTGCATATGATTCATTGGTCCTATGATCATTAAGCAATGCACTTAGTTAAAGTTTTAACGTTCATGTTTCCTTTAGCTTATTTTCAAGATCTGAAAATAATCTCGAAATTATTCTATTATTTGTCGTTGTTTTTGGTTTTGCTATTTAAGTCTAAGAACACTATATAAAAGTATTATTCATAAAATGTAGAAAATTCATGTTAGACATGTTTAACGTTAAGTAATGTAAAGAAAGTACTTAATGATGAAGTATACATAACAATTAACTAGGTTGAGTAGGGCAAACTAATAATTTCATATGAATTTATCACTTTTAAGTGTTCTCAAATGTTTCATTGGATTTGAGTTTTAATTAACTTTTTTATTTCATTTAATGAAGCGATTTAACTGACACTGGGCTGAGGATTTCTTTTCTAAGCATGCTTTGCCATGACAATCTAAAAGGACGGTTACTGCAAAAATTAAGCTTTATCTGATTCTCTTCGTGATTAATGTTGAGTAGTGCATCTGATTAGGACAAGATGTGATGACGTAAATATTCGGCATTCGTTTTTTTGCAGGCACTGTATAGGTCACACTCATTTTCAGGATTAATCAACAGATAAAGTCACTTCTGTGTGAGTTTGTGTAGTTTGGGCAAAGAAAATGTTTATTATCTTTCCCAGTTTCTGTCATAACTCAGTTTTAACTAAACAGTACTATATTGTTACTGTGCTTAGTAGGGACGTTTAGATTTTGGACATCTTTCAAGCTCTTTAAAAACTCATTTCTTTGTATAATTTGGTATGCAGCAATAAAATATTTAAATACATTGTATAACATTGTCTGGAACTCTGTCTAGTTATATAAAGAAATAATGAATAAGTATGTAAGATTGCCTCTAGTGAATACTGATTGAGTCTCCGATGACTCAGCATTTTTCCAGTTTACGCTATGGCTAAAAGAGTAAAATCCTTCGGCTGCTCATGTTCTGTGTTGCACCTTGTGATTTCAGTGAGCTGTCATGATCGACAGGTTCATTTCGGTTGCTCGTCTCTCTTTCCACACTAACAACTGCTTTCATTTGCTCTATGAGAAAGTCTGCTGACATTGTGCTAACTCTTTGTTACTATGGCAACCGATACATTGGATATTGAAGGCAATGTCTAAGCAACTGGATCAGATTTCATTAAGGCCAGTCCTAAAATGTGAACATTGAAGTCTATGGCTGCTTCCAAAAGCTTAGGTGGCTGACTTGTTTACTTGCTGCCCTAGCAGACAGTTACTCTGGAAGTAATATTACTGCACGATGGCACCTAATAAAACTGATTTCAGACAGACTTTCGAGACAACAAAATGATTTAACAATGCACAACTAAATAGTGCTTCGGTGATAACTAAGGGAATATATAATTGCATCAATTCTAACTTTCCCTCTAGAAATAGTTGGTCAAAAACATAAATGTTCACATAAGTTACATGATTGTGGGATTTTTAAGGCAGTGAAGCACATTTTAAAGTGTTTACCAGCCAATCAGAATCAAGAATTAACAACCCCGAAGTATACATACTGTATAAATCATACATACACTACCTGACAAAAGTCTTGTCGTCAATCCCAGTTGTAAGAGCAACAAATTATAACTTGACTTCTTGTTGATCATTTAAAAAAGTGGCAGATTTTTCTGATGAATCATGCATTGAACTGCATCCCAATCATCACAAATACTGCAGAAGACCTAGAAAACCTGCATGGACCCAAGATTCTCACAGAAACCAGTAAAGCTTGGTGAAGGAAAAATCATGGTTTGAGGTTACATTCAGTATAGGGGTGTGCTAGAAATCTGCAGAGTGGACATCAACAGCCTGAGGTATCAAGACATTTGTGCTGCCTATTACATTACAAACCACAGGAGAGGGCAAATTCTTGAGGAAAGCGCTCCTTCTCATACTTCGGCCCCCACATCAAAGTTCCTGAAAGCAAAGAAGGTCATGGTGCTCCAGAATTTGCCAGCCCAGTCACCAGATGTGAACATTATTGAGCATGTCTGGGGTAAGATGTAGGAGGCATTGAAGATGAATCCAAAGAATCCTGATAAACTCTGGGAGTCTTTTGCGGCGTGGCTGTTCAGCCTGACACAAGGAGTCATGATGTTAATTTGTTTCTTTTAATGACAGAAGTAAAAAAACTGAACAATTATTTATTATTATGCTGCATGTAATACTTTAAACACATCTTTTATAACCATTTAGGTGTGAACGTGTCATGGTCAGAAGCAGCTTTACAGAAAATAATTAATCCATTTTATTCTGGCTTAGTCCCTTATTTATCAGGGGTCGCCACAGTGAAATGAACCACCACAGAAAATGATATAACACCGATATAAAAATTGTTATGAAAAATTACAATGCAATTTTGCAACTTTGAAACATTGCAAATGATGAAAGAAGAATTCAACATGTCTCAATCAAGAACAAGTTTGGAGCTCACATTTGATGCATAAGAAGTTAAAATGAACACCTATAAATCTAATACTTATTTCCTTAAAGAAAATAGGCATATAAACTACTGTTTATAGCAATAAGTGTATTACAAGAATTTATATAAATAAATATTCATGTTAAAAAATAAATTAAGTTTTATTTATCTAATAATTCCAGCCAATTTAGTGAGCTTGGAATATTGTCAAAACAGAACTTTCAGTTGTTATATGCAAAAAGGCCTAAATACATTCAAGACCATTCAAATATTTTGCTTGTCTCCAACTATTGACAGCAGATCACTTAATGAGAGAGAGAGGGGGGATTTGCACTGGCTATATCTTTACTGCTCTATTCATTTAACCTAAGAAATGTAATGTTTAGAGCATGGCTGTGTCTCTCGCGATCTGTTCATTCACTCTCGTCGCCATGATTTCCAAGTATTTTAACTCATTTTTGGGGATCACAGGACCTGTAAAAATATGTGGAAGACTCGTGGTGCTTCCGGGAGAGGTCAAAGTTGGATGAGATGCTAGATAGCGGCGAACGCGTCACAGCAGCTCAAAACAGTGGAAATACATAGCTGCACCTGCATTAAAGACAGCATCACTCGTGCGATTCGCGCCAACAAACTAAACAGAGGTCCCATCACATCTGTATATATTTTAGCTGTGTGATGCGAGCATAGTACGCTCCCACACATCATTTACTTGTGTTGTGCTGCTTGTAGGCTATGCATAGGGAGCTCACGTGCGCTTTTGATCCTGTCAGATGTGGCGTGTGCACTCTCATTCCCATACAGCAGAGAGGGTCTGTGTGAAACTCCAATGTGCGTGATTCAGAGAGCAGAAATATGTTTTCGCGCGACCATGTAGAGACAGAAATCACATGCCTTTGTGTAAATAACATATTAGCTTGTTTAACAAAAGAAGTTGTGATCTGGCGCTGTATATAAAATACAGTTAACTTGACTTCAAGGGGGGCAGGGAAAGCCGTTGGTAGGGCGGAGCGCCCCCCTTATATAATGATAGGGAAAACACTGCAATATTAATTCTTTTTCCACTGCACCATGACTTTATATTCTATACTGTACATCATTTCTGTTAAGTGACAAGATGTTTGTCTAAGCAAAGTCAGACCTTATTGTCCTAATTAAATAATTAAAAATCAAGGCATGATCATATTTTATTTTGGTAAAATAAGCGTAATCTAGAGACCTTTACCTTTTATTTAAGCCACTTCTGATACCAAATGATCAACTAGAAGTCAAGTTATTGTTTGTTGTTCCTAAAACATGAATAGGCAACAAGACTTTTGTTAGACAGTGTACATATATATATATATATATATATATATATATAATTTATTTAT
>CAIGQZ010032903.1:7170091-7191799 GCA_903798205.1 Danio tinwini | reverse complement strand
AACATCACCCTCACATTCCTGTATGCCACAGATCCCGTAGAGAAGAGCTGCTTTTGGTAGAGGCCAAACAGCAGCTGTGTGTCTGGCAGGGCGCTGTCCTGTAATATCATCCATAGGGAGCTGACAGCTCAGCTCATCCGTCACGCAGGTGGCTTTCTGAGACCACCTGACATAGAGGAGCACTCATTTCAGCAGGAGATTAAAACATCCCTCTGATCCTACTCAACCGGACACCTTCACTACTACAAGTCAAGAGTTACGATTCTTTCAATGTTTTGGCTTCATTCTGTCAGAGGCTGGAGGATGAGGCTGCTTTTAAGAAAATAATAGCATGCGTATCATTGTTTTGACTTAAAACAACACTATGCAAGTTTTTCTTGCTGCTCTCCCTTGTGGTTAATAGGTGCAGTTGTTAATTACCAGTGTCATAAAACTACCGTTGCACTTCACAGTGAGCGGCACAACTTATGTGATTTGTTGACTAACCTGACAGAAATGGTGTATAGGCTGACATTTAATTCTGAAAATATGTCCACAAACTAGGTAAAATAGCTTATGTTACACTACACCGTGTTCAACAAATATCCTCACCCAACAGCCAGCCAAAACTAACATCTTTTTCAGAAACATTATACTTATAAAAAAGGGTCTTTGTTTAGGGTCATAATTTAGCTGTTTTAATATGATGAAATTCTTCTTGTTTTGTGTTATTTTGAAGAAAACTATTTGGATATGGTAGACAACTTCTGCAATTTAATAAATTTAATTAAATTAAAATAATAAAATAAAAATAAAAGTGACTTTAGTCTTAAATTCAGACTTTTCCCCATTGAAATTTCAAGTTAATATCTTGCTATTGCTTTGTTTTAGTTTATTTTTTTTAAATGGTGAGTTTATACATTGAGGTTTATTGCAATTTAGACCTGGAATTGTTAGATAACAACTTTATAAACTTAGAAAATTTAATTCTGAGAGGAAAAAGACTCACACAATATGTTTATATTTGACTTTATAACTCAAAATTGCCTGTTATTCCATGAAAAGATGAAATTACGAGATATAAACCTGCTGAATAAATAATAAATACATAACTGACCATTTCCTGAAATTGTGAGAATTGCAAAATTGTGTATTTTAAAAACTTATAAAAGTCTAATTTTAAGAAAACAATATTATTTTCTTAAAAGTATGAGTTTATATGTCGCAAATGTGTTACTAAGATTGAAATGCTAGATACAAAGTTTTGAAAAAAAGTCAGAACTGCAATTCTGGGAAAAAAGAATTTTATTTTTATTGCACAATTCTCTTGGAAAAAAAAATCAGAATTGTCAGTATATATGCGTCACGATCAGCGATCTAACTTTCATAGATCGCTGGAGAACATTCACATTTACACGGATTTACAATCCTGTCTCTATGTGAACTACAAGTCCTGTCATGCAACACACACATACACCTGCTCAAAGCCTCTATTGATTACACTTTTACAGCTGATGTTGCTTAAGTACTGATTACACACACATATATACGGCTCACTTTGAGACTCTCATTGCTGAGTCTTGTTAGGTTAACACCCTGTAACTTTACAAAGCGTTTGCTGGTATAATTTCCACATGTTCCGACACTTGCTTTGTTTTGTCGTTTACCCTGTCTGCTGCCTGTACTCACCATCTGCCTGTTGCCTGACGACGCCTTCAGATTGCCTTGTTTGTACCCGTTTGCGCCTGCTGCTGATCATTGCCTGTCAGACCATGATTCTGTATTGAAACTGCATAGGGATCGTCACTTTGTTGTCACTCATCTCCCTCCGTGGTTACAATATGTAAAATCTCAATGAATTATGAATCAAATTGCTAGTTTACATCATGCATTTCTGATAAAAACAAGTCAGAATTTCAAGTTTAAAATATGCACTTCTGTGAAAAGTTCAATCTAATTTGCCCTTTTGATTTCTAACACACATCCAGTCGCAAAAAAGACTGTGCAATCTGATCAATCAGAGCAGAGTTGACCTATGGAAAGGAGTGGTTTAGAGAGAACAAATCCCTGAAGAATCCATTTCATGTGCTTTGAGAAAAGTTTCATTTGTCATTTCCTCTGGGACTAATTCCTTATAAATACTTACTAATCTGGAATATTTCAATTTGAGAAGTTTGTTGGCACCTCAGGTCAAATGAATTAGAGCCGTGGAAACAGTATGCCATTGAGAAGGAAAATTAATTGCTTTTTTGGAACACTCAAATTGAAAAAAAAAAATCAGTGCAGACCAGAAAATCTGATAAAACGGCAAGCTTTCTTTACTAATGGGCATAAATGGAATTCTTACTTTTAAAGGAGAGTTGCTTTAATAGAAAGTACTTTTATTAATTAGTAACTTTCATTAATTTAATTAGTAATTGACCACTCTTTGGTGCATTCAGACATGGAAGACTGTATTTCATTCGTGTCAGTATAGAAGCGCAATGGACAAATCTTTCAGGAGAAGTCATTTACATCATTATTTCTGCCTTTTTTATTACAACAGTCCTAAAAGATTGTCAAGACTTTGAGTGACAGCGATGATTTCCATCAATTTTCAATAGCTAGCACACAATATGAAAATGCAACAAAGGTAGAGATGATAGGAGTTATTACATGTACTTTAATAGATGTATATGTGCGCTGTGCATGTTCGCTCGGGCTGGAAGGTGTTTAAATATCTCGCTGGCATGGCAACAGCTCAGGGTAATTATAGAGTACTTTTGTCATTTCTCACCTCTGTCATCGAGCGAATACGTGACTGGGGTCTGTAGCGCGAATCAATCAAGTAATCAGTTTTTAACTGACGAGAGTATGACTAATACAGTTCTTCTTTTCTCTCGCCGTCTAAAGGAAGATTATGACGGAGGATGTCTATGATGACGGTAAATTGCTTTTCCAAAGTATAACATAATCATAACAGCTTATTTGGACAAAGTGCTTCGATTTCATGCTATTATTTTTGCCAGGTCTCACATCACGACCAGCAGGAATTACAGGTCATTCTTAATACCTAGTAGTTTGGCGGTCCAAATTACTCTTTTAGCCGGATAATAAGATGCAATATTTAGAAGAAAATTATTCTGTTCCTGCTTACATTCATATACTGTCTAGTCTAGTGGTTAGATATTAGTGCAGTTATGTTACTTGTAACTAGATGTGGTTATGGTATTAGCTCTAAATAGGGCTGTGCGATATACAGTTGAAGTCAAAATCATTAGCCCTCCTGAATTATTAACCCCCTGTATATTTTTTCCAAAAATTCTGTTTAAGAAAAATTTTTTTTTTTTTAACAAATTTCTAAACATAATAGTTTTAATAACTCATTTCTAGGGCCAGTTTTGTGCGATTTCTGTGGAGAATTTTGGTAAAAATCCGCAGATTTCTTTTCTTTATTATTTTGGAAGTATCATAACTAAAACTTTGATATGTGATTTTTTTTTTTTTTTACTTGTCTTTAATGTTTAAAATCCAAATCCAATTTTACTTTAATTGGTAAACAAAGCAAGTCTCTCATATAATATATCTACTAAGAGACAGAAAATATCACTGTACAAACTGCATTGTTTATAAATCAGATAAACATTTTATATTAATCAATAATATGACTGAAATAAAAAAATTAAAACTGAATAAATATAGATTTATACACATTTACTCAAGTAAATAAACAGAATTAATGATAGGCTAAAAATCTAGTGAAATCTGCGGAAAATCTGCGGAATTCTGCACGCGGAGATTCCGTGTGGGCCTACTTATTTCTAATAACTGATTCTTTTTATCTTTGCTATGATGACAGTACATTTTACTAGGTATTTTTCAAGATATTAAGTATTAATTATACAGCTTAAAGTGCAATTTAAAGGTTTGACTAGGGTGATTATGGTAATTAGGCAAGTTGTGGTAATTGGAAAATCTTTGTATAACAGTACAATTCTGTAGACAATCGAAAATAAAAATTGCTTAAGGAGGCTAATAATACTGACCTTAAAATGGTTTTAAAAGACAATTAAAACTGCTTTTTATTTCATTCTACACAAAATAATCAAGTAAGACTTTCTCCAGAAGAAAAAATATATTATAGGAAATACTGTATAATACTGTATATACTGTATAATTCTGACAGTTGAAATCAGAATTATTAGCCCCCCTTTAAATATTTTTCCAACGGACGATTAACAGAGCAAGGAAAATTTCACGTTGTTTCTGATAATATACATTTTTTCTTCTGGAGAAAGTCTTATTTGGTTTATTTTGGCTAGAATAAAAGCTTTAATAAAAAAACAAAAACATTTTAAGGTCAAAATTATTAGCCCCTTTAAGCTATATATTTTTTCAATAGTCTACAAAACAAACAATCATTATACAATAACTTGCCTAATTACCCTAACCTGCCTAGTAAACCTATTTACCCTAGTTAAGCCTTTAAATGTCACTTTAAGCTGTATAGAAGTGTCTTGAAAAAATATCTAGTAAAAAATTAGTTACAGTCATCATGACAAAGATAAAATAAATCAGTTATTAGAAATAGTTAAGTATTATGATTAGAAATGTGTTGAAAAAAATTTTCACTCCATTAAACAGAAATTGGGGAAAAAATAATCGGGGGCTAATAATTCAGAGGGGCTAATAATTCTGACTTCAACTTTGTGTGTGTATATATGTATATATATATCATTAAAAATGTCAATACTCTGTTAACAGCATCATTAATATTTAATGAAATTTAATGACAAATTATTGACAGTTTCTATTTGTAACACTTTAGTTCAAGGAAGGTCAAGAAATATATCAAAAACTGTGTTGTTATAAAATTCTTGGCACAATTGTAATGACATGATGACAATCATGTTTATGACAGATTTATGACAAATTATGTTGTGCTGGTTATGTCACGTTTTCAAGACAAAAACAAGTTGTTTTGTCATGGTAATATCAAGATATTATCTGATTATTGTACTCAAAAATCTCAAAATTTAATATGTTTTTTTTTTTATTAAAGCACTCTAACAATAACAGACCAGGCCTGGGTCAAATACTTTGGTTTAATTATAAAGACCATGAACTCACATCTTACTTTCCATAATTGGCTGTAGTTCAGAATTTCATGCAACAATTAGTGAGGACTGAAATAAGCCAACGCATTCTCATGACAGCTTCAAATTATTTTGCATTTGGCATATAGTAATAGTCTGTATGGTCAATTCTGAAACAAAGCTATTTAAAAAAAGAAAAATAAATAAATAAATAACCCAAATCCTGAGATTCAACTTGAGATCCATCGGAAAGCAGGCCGCAATTATTTATTATGTTCATTTGGAACAGCTGTGTTTTATTAAATGTATATAATTTATTATATTATTTTGCTCTTTTTATTATCTTAGACGTGTCTCTTTAGTTTTATGCCTGCATTGACAGTTGTAGCCCTTTTGGTACACAGAATGGAATGTAGAACTGAATAGCTCAGTGGAACGTTCATTCATAATTGACAGCATGATCAATACAAAAGGTTTGTCTTTGCGCAGAGAAGTTAACCCTTATAGTGCAGCATTGTGGTTGTACCATCATGATATCAGATTGTACAGAATTGCTGCAGTAATCTGAGCTTATTTTTGGACCAAGCAGAACATAACTAGCTAAGTAAATATACCTGTCAGTCACTTTATTGGTGGTTTAGACTTTGCTGCTGCTGCGATTAAAATAACACACATTTCAATGAAAGCTTGTTTCTCAATTACAGTAAAATGAAAAGACAAATAAGAAATAGTCACACTGTGAGATATAAGGTCACATCGTGAGAAAGTGAAATAATAGAAGTCTTTGGCCATGTGTCCACCAAAGCATTTTTAGCCAGCTGAAAATGCCAAAGCAGATCCTGAAAACAGAATATCCATAATAATGTTAGTAGTGGCTAATTTCACCTTAAATGCAATATATACACTAACCGGCCACTTTATTAGGTACACCTTAGTAGTACCGAATTGGACCCTCTTTTGCCTTCAGAACTGCCTTAATCCTTTGTGGCATAGGTTCAACAAGGTACTGGAAATATTCCTGAGATTTTGGTCCATATTGACATGATAGCATCAGCTGCACATCCATGATGTGAATCTCCCGTTCCACAACATCCCAAAGGTGCTCTATTGGATTGAGTTCTGGTGACTGTTTAGGCCATTTGAGTACAGTGAACTCATTGTCATATTCAAGAAACCAGTCTGAGATGATTCACACTTTATGACATGGTGTGTTATCCTGCTGGAAGTAGCTTTAAGAAGATGAGTACTCTGTGGTCATAAAGGGATGGACATGGTCAGCAACAATACTCAGGTAGGCTGTGGCGTTGACACGATGCTCAATTGGTAGTTGGAAAGGTGTACCTAATAAAGTGGCCGGTGAGTGTGTTTCTCCATTTTTTTCCATTGCTGTGATTGTCAATGTTGATAATCTATTCTTCCATCCATCCATTGTGCCATTATCCTTCCATCCATCTACAAGTCTTGTGTATTTATGCACTGCTATAGTGTTTCCCAACTATGTTCCTGGAGGCACAACAACAGTCCATATTTTGGATGTCTTCCTTATCTGACCCATTCATTTCAGGTTTTGGAGTCTCTTAATGTTCTGATGAGTTGATTCAGGTGTGTTTCAATAGGGAGAGGTTGAAAATGTATACTGTTGGTGTGCCTTTAGCAACAGGGTTGGGAAACACTGCTATAGGAACATGTCCTAATTTTCTATGTGTAAAACAATAATACAGCTAATAAATTTGCCACTTCTAGTTTAAGAAGCTTCACAAAAAACACAGCTTCTTTTGGGCTGTTAAAATAGTTGGGGCGCAACCGAGGTGTTTTCAATCATGTCCTCCTGCCACATAACATGCAGTCGCTTGCTCTGCTGATCTACTGTACGTGGCTCGCTTGTATTCTCTCAGCAGACACAACAATGGCTTTGGTTTGTTTGTCTCATATTTACTCTAGGGCTCAGGCTCTGCTGTGAGGGGATGGTTGCGTTTCATATTTGTCATGGCCGGCTGAGAGCATGGAGCATATTGCAGGTGTAACTCAGAGCCCCTCCTTAGACAGATTGTTTCCCCTCATGACTGTGAGTTATTGCAAGGGACCGCATTTCTGTCAACAAGCCCAGCTCAGGGACCAACCAATCATAATCTAATCTTCTGAATGGGCTCAGTGTTGTGGGTGATTGAAATTGTTTATTGTACGTGGCACAACATTTCAAGTCCTGATTAAAAGAAAATATACACGGTGCCTCTTATTGACCTGTGCACTTTTTAAGGCGTTTGAGAGCCAAAGGGCAAAAACGGAGATATTTTTCATGAGACAGCCCTCAGGCCAACATTATTAAAATGAACCATTTGTGTAGGCAAGAGATCAGAGATGGAATTTTACTATTCACATTTAGAAGGAAAAAATAAAAGCAGGCTGGGCCCTTAAACAGGTGTTTCTCTCTCTGTGTGAGTGCCTGTGTGTGTTTAAAGTCAAACATGCACAGCTGTTTGCTTTATCTGTGTCCACAATGATGAGAGGTTTAGTGCAGATTCTTTCAGGATGTGTCAGTTGTGTTTAGTATTGTATGAACATCCCACACCTTGAACATGGGAAATCATCTTGGAAAAATAATGCAGATTATTCATTTGCACAGAACACATGCAATGCTAAACAATACAGCTTTTCTGCTTTTGCTAGCTATGTCAGGCCTGTACTTGTAGCTTTGCTGCTACTGATTCCAACTAAAATATATATATTTTTTATAAATAATGGTCAAAACCAGCTAGTATAGATAGATAGAAGAAGTAGATAACTAAATGCACTTTGATTACGAATGGTTAATATAAAATATTTCAATGCAATGTTTATGTACACATTGACTACTATACACACTGAAAAAAATCATTCAGAGATGATTCCTTGGATTTACATTTTTTTTACGTTAAGTGGCTGTAAACAATTTATTTGAGCTGAATTTAAACAAACAAATTAGGTAGAATTTTATTAAATTTAATTTGTTTGTTGAAATTCAACACAAATAAATTGTTTGCAACAGTTTTGCAGACATCATTTTTTTCAGTGCAAATCAATTGTGGTTATCTAAATTAAATTGGACTTGAATAATATGATTATTTATTCATTTTCCTTCGGCTTAGTTTCTTAATTATCAGGGGTTGCCACAATGGAATGAACCGCCAACTATTCTGCCATGTGTTTTACACAGGGGATGCCCTTCCAGCCACAACCCAGTGCTGGGAAACACCCATACACTGCATTCACACTGGCACTAATTCACTAAAGCCAATTTTGTTTATGCAATTCACTTATACTGCATGTCATTGGACTTTTGGGAAACGGAAGGAAACCCACACGAACACGAGAAGAACATCCAAACTCCACACAGAAATGCCAACTAGCCCAGCTGGGACCCGAACCAGCAACCTTCTTGCTGTGAGGCGACAGTGCTAACCACCAAGCCACCGTGCCACTATAATATGATAAATTTTTTATAAAATTATGAAGTATTTTAATATTATGCAGTGCCACCGGTTTGAAATATACTTGCAGTGGGAGCCAGATTGAAACACACCTTTTACCCATGGCGCATGGTTACCTACATGCGACAAAAAAGTGATTTATATCAATATTTTTATTTAATAAACACTGTCTTTTCACTGGGTGGAAGTTTTTTTTTAAGGGTAAAAAAAAAAAGAATTCCTGTATTTGTTTTATTCTATTCAGGAGCCATGTGCACCCACTGACAGGTAAAATCTGCTGCTGACATTTTGTACAATATTGCCAAAGCATGTTAGATATGTATAAAATATGTACTATATCAACATCATCAAATTAAAAAAGAAATATAGCAAATGAGAAATAAATGACGTGAAGGAATTAAAACATCTATGGAATAAAAATCTCTAAAAAATATAATAATTACAAGAATAAAAAGTGTAGTTTATTTAAATAAGGCGACTGAGTTAATTAAGCATTTCTAACGGTGTACATTTATTTTGCAGCCAGAGAGGTAATTTTGTTTTCTCTGAGTAAATAAAAAGTTTATCTGATTTGTTTAGATCAAATAATTAATTATATAATGTTTCTTTCAGTCTTTCAGCTGTGCACGTGCTGTCAGCTGCAAAGCCAAGCAAAAGTAAAAGAGGCTTAAAATAAAAATGATGACGGTTTAGAAAGCGAAACTCTGCGCGTCTCTGTGGGTCTCTGCAGAGCACGTGAGATTGTCTGTAAGAGTGTTGACAGTTCTCGCACACAACGAGAAGTAGGAAACATGTAGGGCGAGAGGAGCTTTTCCACTAGTTAATCGAACGCGGATGTTTGGCTATTGGGTGGATACAAAAAAAAAGTGTAAAAGGATGATAATGAAAAAAAAATGTATGTGACCAAATATGCTTCGGTGGCCCACCCAAGTAAAGTCTATGTGTGGAAAGCACTATTATATATTTTACATAATGTTTAATTGGTATAATATGACATGTATAGTGCTGTATATGTAAATACATTTTATTTTGACTGGGTGCATGATACAGATTATTTTGGTGAATTTACACACTTCTTTTCAAAACAATTGCCATTGTTTTTCTTGTGCATGGTGGAGCAAGCTGTAATGCTGTTTCATTGTACAGGCCATTTGCATTTAGGTCTTTGTAGCTCTGTCTTTGAGAAGCATATATCACTGGTGGGATCAACCAGGTTTACAGATGGAGACACGACATGTGGGCGTCAACTTCACGGGCTTCAACTTGTTCCTGTTGTTTGCTGTGCGTTTAACTGTAATCTGATGTTGTGAACAAACCTGTGTTACATAAACATACGTTTATTGTGTAATCTATTACGATCGCAACACACTTTTCATTTCACTGACCTCTAGTTCATATGTGCCTGCAGGACATTATAAACACACTGTAAGCTTAGGCAGATTTTGCTGAATTTTGGCATCAATGTTATGCGTGACCTTCGCAACCTGCATACTGTATGTCATGTGAGAAGTGTGATAAACGTGCATAAAAGTGTTAGTTCAAGGTGAGCATTTGTTGCTAAAAATACATAATGTTGTACTTTCTTCCTCCAGAAATTGTCAACTGAGGTTGTGAGAATTCATTTGAATCTACTGTGTATGAATATGGATTTTTAGATAATCAACATGGGCCACAATAAGTGCTATTCAGTTGCTTTAATATGAGATTAGTTGGAGCCTGGGAGGTGTTTCTTATATGGGATGACCTGTGGGATGTTTTCTGTTTTGGAGCAAACTCTTCCTTTAACGGAAATAAATGCACAAAGCAGGTGTATCTTATAGCATACAGCTTTGAAAATATTCAGTAGTGTATTTTTCTGAGCATCACAGTTATATAAATTAAGCATACATGTATATTTAAAATGTATTTTGACCAGAAACAAAAAACTAAGGGGTATTTTAACATTTACAGTGCAATAATTTTCACATGTCACCCAGGACCACAAAAACTAAAGTCTTACTGTGTGTTCACACCAGAGGTGGCAAGAGCATCAAAGTTTGCTGAGGATATTCTGGCGACAATTCTGACTGCCTTTACTGCTCCGGCGGCTAGAGCATCAAAACTTGCTACATTGATTTTGTATTTAAAGGGGCCGTTGCAGCATTTCAGCAAAGCAGTTACATTCCCGCGTAAAAAACTTTTCTAGTGTGAAAATGTTGCACACTTTTTATCTACTGTAATTCATTTAACTATGGAAGATCAAGTTGTTGCGTGTAATGTGGCTTTGCTCTACTAATCCAATATGTGTCCATATGTCTGAAATATTACGAGGCAGCAATACTGTTTTGTACTGTCATCGTAGTTAGTGTGGGATTCATGCTTTTTTCAGAAAAAAAAACATTAATGAACATCATTAACTCACCAGTAACTTTTTAAATGTCATCATGTAAAACATCATAAATAATTGGAAATCCGGTGACCGCTATAATCAAACCCATGGGAACAACTGTGGCCGGAACCAAAGTTCACAGGACTGTGTTCTCTGGAATTCTCTCAAGCAGTGGACTTCTTCATTCTGATTGCCTACCGCCAAACCGCGTCATAGCTCATTAACATTGACACTTAATTTTGACTCTTCTCAACACCCACACCAGCAACGATGCGACATGCCACGCCACACCACTTCTTGCTGCTGGCTTCCATTGAAAATGAATGACTTTCGCCTACTTTGACGCTCTCAAATTTAAGGGTTAATTTTCTGAAATTAAGATTTTTACATCATTTGAAAGCTGAATAAATAGTCTGATGCGTGGCTTGTTGGTAAAGGAAAATATTTGGTCAAAATACAACAGTTTGGACAGCTAGAGGGTTCAACGTCTAAATATAAAGAAAATTAAGTGCCAACAATGTTTTATTGTATTTACAGTAGGCCATTCACAAAATATCTTCATGGAATAAGATCTTTACTTAATCGGCACGTTTAAGGTCTGTTTTCTTTAAAAATCAACAATCTTCACTGCCTGATAGATAAACGATATAAAGTGGGTCTCAGATTGTACAAGCAGCATTTGTGTTGAGCTGCAATATCTGAGCCAAAACTTTTGATCCCCAAATCCCTTTGCAAAACAAAATGATAGTGGTTGTAAGATGGGAAAATCCTGTGCTATCAGAGCACCAGTAAGCCAGATCCTGTTGCGCTTCATGCTGCTCTGTGACTTGTTTCAAGGGGCTGCTGATATTGTGATTATGTCGTAGTTTGACTTCAGGGTGTTTGCGTGAGCAGCCCCGGGAGAACGCTTTCATGTGCCTTTTGAAATACCGCTTAGCCTCAGGCTTTCTTGCTGTGATCTCGTATTAAGACCCACCAGGCTTTGTATGTTTTTCACCGCGACCGTTGTTTATCTCGTCCCATTAGCGATGAAGCCTCCGGTCCCTTCGTTTTCCTCTGCTTAAACGCACCGGCTTTGCTTTGGAAAGGGCCTGATCAGATTTGATGAAGAGGAAAGGGTTCAAAGAACGTGAAAGCGAGTGGCGAACGCACGTGGAGGTCAGTGACCCCTCCGTATGTCATTCTCTGAGTTTTGCAAGTGAGCCGGTGAAACGTAATGGCTGTGAAATGAAAGGTGAGGCTGCAGTCTTGGCTCATTCGTCAAACGATGGGTTTTCGGGCAAATGCGGAGCATCGGGGCGTTCGCTTTCTGAGTCTGCAGCTGTCATTTTGGGAGTCTGCATGGGTGTGTAAATCAGGAAAGATTTGTGTTTCCAGCTAAAGGGAGACTGAAGGTAAGGGCAGAGCTGCTCTTTTTATCCTGTGGGCCACATATAACACGCAGGCTTTCTGCTGCTATTGATTTAATATTGAAGCAATCTGTGTTCCAGTGGGGAAACATATATGGAGAATACAGGCTATAAATGCCAGGGCTCATGTTTCAAATGAAGAAGAAAAGGGAATCGACATTGCCTGTGTAGCACAGTGGATTTTCGAGCAGGAGAGATACTGATTTTCAAAACACTTGGGCTCTGTAAGATTTTATTTTGAAAGTAAAGACCTTTAAGTTATTAAAAGTGGATGACTATAATGTTATTCATTTATTCATTCGTTCATTTTTCTTTAATTTATTCCTTGATTTATCAGGGTTTGCAACAGCAGAATGAACCGACAATATTTATCAAAGTCCCTTTAAGGCAAGTCATTTCACTCCAACTTTGAAAAGCCTCTTGGGCAGTATGCTCGGGCATTCTGTTTGAACGAGGAAACATCAAATTCTCCAAAATTGCTTGCCAAGCTTACTATTAGATTTCATATTAGGAAGCACTAATACAATTAATTAAGGCAAGGTTATTTATATAGCACATTTCATACACAATGGTAATTTTATTTAAATAATTAAATAACAACTTTTTCTTTAGCCTCATTTTTAAATGTTCGAATCGCACAAAATCTGCAGAAACTCACGTCTGGTCCCCCGGAGAATTGTCAGTCTATAGTGATCACTGACTGGCTCCTGTACTAGTAGGCGGGGCTTCATTCGCCATATTGACCATTACACTTTTCCCCATTCAAAACTATACAAGTGACATGTCTTGTGCATTCTATAGTGTTTGGTTTTACTTTCCAATCAACTCAGAACTGGGAAGCCCCTATACACTCTCATTCACACACTACGACCAATTTAGTTTATTCAATTCACCTATACCGCATGTCTTTGGACTGTTTATTAGTAGTAGTATTGGTATTATTAACTCTTGTATTACATTAATATTACATCTGCAGTGTTATCAATAGTAGCATTAATAAAATAAATATTTATATATAATATTATTACATGTGACACTGAAGGATAATGATGTTTACAAGTTTTAAAGCATTACAATGACACGATAGAATTTAAATACATTACAACAAAAAGCAATCATATTAAAGGCACAATAACATTTCACATTCTGAATGTTTTTACTGTACCTTTGATCAAATCGAGCATGAGCAACTGTCAAACACACACACACACACACGCACACACACACAAAAGCATTACTTACCACAAGTATTTGGGGACTTAAAAATGAATGATACCACATTGAATGCAAAAGTTCTAACCCCTGGCATCTGAGTAATTAATGATGAATCTTTTTTCACAGCTATCGTCATTGTGACAAAACCCCAGACTGTGACAAAATATTTCATTTGTATTTTGTTTTAGAAAGTCTAGTTGAGTGCTTCTTCAGATAACCAAGCATCTGATAAATTAGACTGATTGTGAATCCATTGCTGAAGGATGCAGAGCCAACTAAATTAATGCAGAGCCAACGTATTTAAAAATATTAATGTAATCAGACATTCATTTAGTGAGTTTATTTTATGATATATAAATATATGAATTAGCAATGTCACAAAGTGTGTGTACAAAGTTTATCTAGAAATATATATGCTCTAAAAATGGCTACGGAATTGTTAAAAACTTAGTTCTGACACTAAGTTGAATAACCAGATGCTCATTTTTGGAAAAGCACATTCATATTTTTGAGTTCAACATTCAACAGTTTGTTGATCTTGCTGTAAAACATCAAACAAAGATATTTAAAGTTTTTCTTTACTTTGGTATGATCACAATATGTTTGACAATGTTTTTTGTATGTCATTTCTTCCAATGCTTTGTCTGTTATCATTTTAAAATGTACCTTCTTTTTGAGAAAAACTTTGCTTTCACTTGCACTACACATTTTAACAACATAGGCTCCTTCTGAAAATATCCCCCTATATACATTTTTGGAGATCGCAAATTATTTAGCCAGAAGTACTATACGTGTGGATGCATTTTGTCAGCTGACCGCTTACCTCCGTATGGACAGCTTTACACTGTTACCAGTTTTTCCAGTAGCTCGCCATGTACATTAGCTGACTTGAGACACAGAGAGGAGTTGACCACGACGACGAGCTTGAGTCTGGTGAAGAACGTATCCAGAAAGTGGATAAGACAAAAACAGAAGCCAAAAAATAAAATAAACAAGTAAATAACAAGGTGAGACTATGGTAAAATCTGAAAAAGTGGTAAAAATAAGGCAAGAGCTTTTCTTTTTCTGGATTGCTTTTTAAAACTGTTGGTTGGGTTTAGGGAAGGATTAGGGTGGGTCAGTCCATCGGTCAGTCATTCAGTCATTTAGTCAGTTATTCAGTCTGTCAACAGTGGCTTCTGGTGGATTCCGCAAGAACAGCAGGGGTAAATGGTACTTGTGAGAGATATTTGAGATCTCAAAAAGTGTGGCCTCTGGTGGATTCGCGGAAACAAAAACTACAAAAAAAACGTACCTCCTGCAACATATTTCGCGATCTCCAGAAATGTATATAGCAATACGTTTTCAGAATGAGCCTGGGTTGCATTTTAAAAATATACCACAAAAGACAACCACATTCATAGAAGGGATAATTTAATATTTTACATTAAATATGTATACTTTTTAAGACAAAGATATCATATACCTTCAGAAGGCCTGGAATATAATGTGCAAATTACATTTAGATTGATGCTTTAACGGTGCTTTTTTGCTTATTTTGAGCCTTGACAGTGTCAGACTGTGTTCGTAGTAATTGCATGAAAAAGAGTAAACTGTTTCTCTCATATAGTCTTCAAAAAAGAAAAGAATATAGAGAATGGCTGGCAAGTTTGAAAAGATGCAAGTATAAATAATGACAGAATGAATTCATCCTTTAAGTTGAATCTAACGCATACAACATTTTGCAATTGGAGCCATGTGAAAACCTATCTGATGTTATTTCTTTTCATGCGTATTGATCGAAACACTCTTGTATACATACTAGATCTAAGTCAGCTGTTGAAAAAGCTCCCTGCAGCTTGAAGTTTGAAACCAAGAAAGAAAGAAAAAAAAAAAAACCTTGACCAGGTACAAACATTGATCCTGTTGGTTGGCCAATTACTGCAGCATTGTGTACAATTCTCAACACTGGCGGCAGAGAGGATTTCCTTCATCAACTCAAGGTCGAAGAGATGCTCTGTGCAGAATATTGGTGCTGGAGGTTAAATGTAACTGCAGCTTACTTCTGTCTCACAGGTTGAGGCCTTTTGTCTAGTATCCCTTTTTCCATTTGTCAAGTCGAAGGAACATATAGTACTCTAATTTGTAGTGAATCATATCCTGTTTTAATCCTAAATTTAAACTTTTTACACTTTGCCCTGTTGAAACTGTATGTCCCGATCAAGGCCATGTGTCCACTGAGGTGGTTTTAGCAAGTTAAAAAATACTGGGGAGCTGAAGAGTTGTAAGAGCTTGAGAAAATTTTGCACAGTTAGGCTTGATGAATTCAATTTTGCTCCTTTTTGTTTACATTTTTGTAGTCTGGAGATCTCACTACAAAATGGGACATAGACCCCCCTGAAAACATCAATAGTAGAATGTGACGGTAATATTTGTGATTCTGTATTTTATATTAATTATATTTTTCTCCATAGTTGTTAATGACATTTTTTCTTACTCAATGCCTCATGGGAAAGTAGGCAACTGAGGCTTATTGGACATGCATGACTTAGCTTACATTTTTGCAAAATGTAAAATACATAGCTCCAGGTACATTTTGTTACAAGTTTCAGATGACAAATCCACTAGAGGGTGCTGTCTACGTTTTTTGCTAATTTTAAGTACATACTTGTGTTTAGTTGTATGTTTCAGATGCATGTCCTTCTTGTACACGTCCATGGAAAGACGTTGCTTGTCGTACAGATCACCAAGCAAACCACTGCTATGAATGCTTCCCTAACCCCAACCAATAGTATTTTCAAGAGCAAACATAAGAGAAAAGTGGGCCATGTTCATGTAGTTTTACCTTGATTTTTTTATTTTTTTTGTGCAACCATACTTCATTGGACTTAAACCCAACTAACTTAACAACAGGAACAAAACTAATCTATACTATGTCCTTGCAACTGTCATTAGTGTGATTAGGGAAAAAATAAAACTCATTTTACCTAGAAACTGCAGTCAAACGTATGTTGAAGTATATTTTTATGGTTTCAAAAAATAAAATATATCTCTCTCACTCCAGTCCACATTCGTAAGACCTTCGTTCATCTTCGGAAAACAAATGAAGATATTTTTGATGAAATCCGAGAGCTTTTTGATCATGCTGCTGACAATTTATCACATGACATAATAAGTAATTTGGTTGTCTGCACCAGATGCAAAACGAGAAAAAAAACTCAATACCAGAGCCATTGAGATCTGTTAAATAGTGCCCTGCACTCTTTGTACCATTGGAACATTGCATGCTGCATTCGCAACAGGACAAAAACTCCTTTTAACATCGAAAAGATGGCTTTTCATAACCTCGCAGTCCTGCATTGCTTGTAGTTGGACCCAGTGTAACCCATATGATTAAACTACTTGTTTCGACCATAGGAGGTTGCGCTCTGCCATCCATATACGTCAACAACACAACACACAATAGCACAGGGCTTTTATGCAAGCATGTCTTGTAAGTAAGAGAAAGAAAAACTTCTACATTAAGTCATTATTTTTGTTTTTGTGTGCACAAAGTATTCTTGTAACTTCATAAATTACAGTTAAAAATCACTGAAGTCACATGGACTTGGTATCTTTCTAGACTTTGAGGAGAGCTTTCAGATTTCATTAAAAATATCTTAATTTGTGAAGATATCTCTTTGCAAAATCTCTAGTGTCTTACGATTTTGGAACAAAATGATTATTGGTTACTGATGACAGAATATTTTTAACTATTCCTTTTTATAAGAATTTATAATAACTATTCCTTTGAACAAAGAAGACTCTAAATTTAATGTGCTTAAATCAAAGTTTGTAATGTTGAGATTCTTTTTGTTGCTAGCTAGTTGGTTTGTCTAATGCAGTATAATGCTTTAATAAAGACTCTGGAAAACATTGAGTCGGACAAATACTTTTACTGAAAAAAGTTGTTGTAATGTGCTCCGTTGCAGCTTCCATTACCCAAGGACCACTCAGAGACTGTTCAACTGGCATGTGAAGTAACCACAGTTTAACTTATTTAGAGTCATGTTAGGGACCTGAGAATGTAAGATCAAAGACTAATGCAACAATACACTGTCATATGCTGTAATCTACACATCCTTTTGAAAATGCAGCATTTAGTTCATCATGTTAAGTACTAGTCAGTTGTAAACAACAGGCACAGTTTCTTCCATTTGATGGGGAATTTTTAAGGAATTATTTAGCATTTGACAACTTTGAGATTCCTGAAATGTTTCTAAAATTTAGTATTTTACTCAAAGATGTCCATTTTTATCTCTCAGCTACAAAGGTATGTGTATGTAACAAGATTTAGTCTATGTTTTAAAATGTTTCGGTCGTTGTTAGGTGTAAAAATTGTACAAATGGTGTTTGTAAATACACGGTGCTCCCAGTGACAGCTATTGAAAACAATTCCCTTGGTTTTAGTGTGGTGGGTTTGTGCACTTGAGCTTTGGCCGATCGCCCAGCCCATCTTATTATTTTGTGAGAAGGTTTTGGTCAAGCTGAAATGCATGTGGTGTTGAAACCGTCTATTGCTGACAATAATTCAATAATTCACACAGATTGCATCCTGTCCAAGGTGAGTGTGCTGTCCTGTGGCTCCACCTCATTCTGCATGCAACTCCATCAGTGCCAGGCGAAATTGTCATGAAAGATGACAGCACTGCACCAGCAATATGAAGGCCATTTTTTACTGACTTTTAGTGACTGCTATCACAAAATCACTGTTGTCTCTGGGGGAAAAGGCCATTTAGGTTCGGTGATAGAGGAATGTTTTCATATTGCATCAGTCCCTTAGTTGATCTCTATTTTGTGGCATTTGGTGTCAGACACATCTGAAGGACTTGTACCAGTTTAATGGCTTTCATCTCATCTTTTTAAATGATGTCTGAGCTGAGCTTTGCAACTGAGCGTTGATCAAAGTAATTCTAGAACAGATATTAATGTGTTGCATTAAATATGTAGTTTCTTTGTAAATAATGGAACACATCAATCAATGTCCATGAGAGGCCATGTTAAAATCACTATAACACATGGCTAGATAGAGTTTTTGTACATAGATTAAAATAAGCTGAACTTTTGAATAACAGTTGATTATATGATACATTTATAGTAATGTAAAGTCATATTTTTACTACTAATAATTGTAAATTCAAGAGTTCACACTTAGATATTGCTTGATACTAATAGCAGGTTTGGCATGCTGTCCAGGGAGAGAACCCTGAGCTCGGAGATAATTTAGCCCAGGGCTCCTGCCTGGTCAGTTAGCATGTAAGGGGGTCCGAGATCAGGTAATTCTCGAGAGCTCCCTCTAGTAAAGGAAGAAAAGGAGGAGATGGGGTGGATGTGGGGATTCTTCCAGGGAGGTAAGATAAAATGAACTATTTATTGTAAGTTTGGATACATCTGATTGGTTTGTCAATGATTGCAGATGAGAGACCAGCTACAAGCAATCATATCACATGCTCCTCTTGAAATTAGTTTATAAAACTTGACTTATATAAATTAAATGTAAAAACTTCATGTTGTTGTTAGGATAAATTATGCAGTTATTTCTTAACAATTAATATCGGGGTGTCTACGGGGTCTTAAAAGTACTACAAGTTAATAAATTAATTTTAAGAAATGTAGAGTGTTGAAAAAGTCTTAAATGCTGTTACAAGGTATTAAATGCTGCATTATTTTTGATTATACAGTTGTATAATTATAGTTGTATGCTAACGTTTGAAATTTTGGGATGCTGTGTAGTTTATGAAATTGATAAAATCCTGCTTTATTTGATGTCACACTGCTTTGTTTACAAGGTAAGTAAGTAAGTTACAGGTAGTAACAAAGGCAGCACCATTATTTCTGCTGTTCTATAGGTGACACCTTTTGGATTAATATTTTAATAAAGTATATGAATAATGTTTTTGTTTAGGATTAGTTTCTTACAATCAATATGTTGTGAATATATTTAAAAATGTCACCAACGTTACCGGTTCAGGCTTAAAGTGGCGATGAGGTCTTAAAATGTTTGGAAAGAGCCTTTTAAAAGCTCTTAAAAGGTATCGAATTTTACACTCTGATTCCTGTATATACCCTGAATTTGAAAATTTATCAGTCGAGCATTTATACTATGATTTATGCAAATCAACAATAAATGATCAGTTGGGCTTATTATCATCTGCTTATTACACACTTTAACTCTTCATTAATCCAGTGAGATTTAATAGTTCCATTATCAGTATACACAAAGAAGTAAAGAAAGAATTACAAAAAGTCTACAATGTCACTGTTAACAATAAAGAGCAGACTGGTCATCCAGCAATCTCTGAATAAAATTAGTGTGCAAAGCACAAAGTGCTGAAGTCAAGAGTATGTGATTAGCCGCTAACAGCTTTTCCACAGCGATCTGCTGTGCTGGAACATTAGCTTGCCTCTTCACACAATTACAGATGACCATGAGGAGGAATGACAGCCAATGTACTAAGACAGTTTAGCTTCCTCACACCTGTGTCCTGCTCCATAACCACTGCCATGGGTCAAGAAGTGGAAAGAGGGTTGTTAAATGTGCGTGCACACACACAATAAATGATCATATAATATATAATGAAGATCTAAAAGTTGTTTTGTTTAGATTGAGAATGAAAAAATGTCTCTCATTGTTAACACTAAATGAATTAAATAACCTTATAGTATTATCTAGATATTAAAACCACAAACTGTCACGTGAAGGAGGTTTGCAAAGCTAGCCTGATAATTGGCACCAAACTTTGACTCTGAATTTTTGAACTCAGAGTTTGAGTTCTCATGCAAGAGAAATTTAGGTCTTTTCTCCTTCTGCTGTTTACAGCCGATGTACTCTGCAATAGCTTGTTGATGCTTTGCAGGAAGCAAATGTAAATGCACAGAGTAAGTCATAGCCTAAGGGCAGCCTGCAGTTCTATACATCAGCACAGATGCTCTGAGAGTTCAGACAGGAGCCCACAGCCACGCCAGGTCAGCATGCAAATCAGGCAGATGCGGCACACCAGTCACATGGCCCTGGACCCAATCAAATCACAGCGCTGACCCAGCCGAGCGTGAAAATGCCCCCTGACGGTCGGCACACGGTCGCCACAGGCTTCGTGTTTCTTTGCAGAGGAGACGTGTCACGCTGGGTCATTTATGCATATGTGTTTATGGGTCGATTCAAAAAAAGATGCAAAATGACACTGGTAATTCGGCATTTGAAATATTCAGTGGGATGACTTTAATCAGGCTTGCTTCGAAGGACAGATTTCAGAACTAACATGCGTGTGGGCTCTGGAAAGCATCGTCGTCAATTGACTTGACTGTTGACAGTGTGTCGCTGTTTCAGAAGGTTCATTTCAATAAGCTGTAAAATGTACCGAGTTTTCCCTGGGGCCGCGGAGCCCCATACAGACAAATGAATGGGTACTGCGAACGCTAATTAGAAATGCATTGAGACTTTTCGTTTATCCCGTCTGTGCTGATGAAATGCAAAAATCATGACCTAATACGACTGCAAGATTGGTTGGTTGAATGTATTTTTTCATAACAATTTGAGTGAGGCATTGGTAAGAAAACAGAACCATGGGGGATCATACTCCACATGTTTCTGTTTCAGCGTGTTTTGTGAGTTTGTTGTTGTTGTTGTTTATAGAGCCAATTATAATTGATCAACAGAGATAAAATCATAACTTGAGAATGATTTCTGAAGGATCATGTAACACTGAAGACTGGATGAAATTTCAGCTTTGACATCTCTTGAATGAATTACATTTGAAAATCACATGGTTAGCACTGTTGGCTAACAGCAAGAAGGTTACTGGTTCGAGTTCTGGCTCTCATTCATCCATTGTAATTATTTTTGGTCACTGCTGCCGTGTGTTGCATAAAGTTGAGTGTTGAGTGAGAAAAAAAAAAAACTTACGGCACAAAAACTATTTCAACCCAGAATACATCCACATTTCTTGTGTATTTTGGGTTACCTCAGAAACAGCATGTTTAATGCCACTACAGAAGTTTTCAATTGGGTGGAGGTCAGGGAATTTAACTGGCTACTCCAATACCTTGGCTTTCTGAAACCAAGTTGTTGCTTTATTACTTGTGTCATTGTCTTGTTGAAACACTCACTTAAGGGGCATTTCCTCTTCAGCATGGATGACCATAATCTCTTCTACTAAAGTAAATGACTCGATTGGAAA
>CAIGQZ010032903.1:7141435-7170081 GCA_903798205.1 Danio tinwini | reverse complement strand
TGGATGACCATAATCTCTTCTACTAAAGTAAATGACTCGATTGGAAATAATGCTTTCTGAATTATGCTATATTTAAATTGCATTTTTCTGTTGTTACCTAATTTCTTCCAAGTCCTGATACTGGAAAATCACATGGTTAACACTGTTACCTCACAGTAAGAAGGTAACTGGTTCGAGTTCTGGTTCTCATTGTTCCATAGTAATTGTTTTTGGTAACTGCTGTACATTGTGTGTTGCACCTAGTAAAAAAAAAACCTGGTATTTCAGACCATAATGAAAAATCTACATCCACATTTTCTGTATATTTTGGATTTTGCTTCAGAAACAGTATTTTAAATGTCCCCACAGAATTATTCAAGTGGGTTGAGGTCAGGAGATTGAACTGGCCACTTTCAATGCTTTCTGAAACCAAGTTGTTGCTTGATTACTTGTGTATCATTGTCTTGTTAAAACACTAATTTCAGGAGCATTTTCTCTTCAGCATGAAGGAACAAAATCTCTTCAATAAAAGCCAGAATTTAAATGACTCGATTGGAAATTATGCTTTCTGAGTCATATCATATGCATATTTAGATTTTTCTGTTGCTACCCAATAGAATCTCTTCCAAGTCCTGGTACTGGGTCATGACCCAAAGGTTGAGGATCCTTGACTACGGTTGAATATAATAAAAAAAAAAAGAAAATTGATTATCAGTTTATCCAAAATTTGAAGGTGACTGTCTTTTGTACCTGGGTATGAGATGCTGCTGTTGCTAATATTAGTTGTATCAGGCGTGTTGTTACAGGATTTGTGGCTGGGAGACTTAAACATGGTGCATTCCTAAAAATAAAGAAAAAAAAAGTTTGTTGCTTATAGCTTGACACAAACAGAAGATAACCAGGATCCCTGCACCAACAAAGTGACCAAAACTATGAATGTACACACTCTGATCTGCTCATCTAATGAGTGAATGCATTGCTGTTGACGACAAGACTAAAATGTAGTCAAACATATAAAAACTAACCAACATTCATTTTTGTTATAATCTGCTGCGTTGCGCTGCGTATTGTAAAAAATTGTGCATCTGTGTAATAAGATAAGCTCTTTGTGACAGAAATTGCTCGTTATTTGAAATTTAGAATGGTTCTAAAATAGAACCGGTTCTTGTACCCAACCCTACTCCCTGATGTGTACATACTGTATATGTGTATGTAAGTTTTTCTAAATATGAGATATTTTTGAGCGTAATATAATTGCAAAGGACACAACAAGCTAAGGAACAACATAGAAAAACACTCCTTTGTGTTTTAATTAAAGGAATTGATTTGTTAGAGCATAAAACTAAGGATTTCCCTAACTTATGTTTGCCAAGCCATCAAAAAAATGCTTCAAGGGACAAGTCGCCACAGGAAAAATAGTTTAAGCACATTCCTGTGGCTGCACACTCATAACACGTAGGTGTCAACAGAGAAAATGTGACAAACACATCTCAGATCCCTCAGACGTGGTAATAACTCTCGTCTGAAGGTGAGGCTGGCCACCATTGATTGAATTGAATCTGTAATTCTTTCAGACTGGCCTGAATGATTTTTTTTTTCAGAGGCCCTGAGAGAGCCAGGTAGAGGTACAATGTTTTAGTGCCACAGGTTATAGGCCACGTCTCCAAACGAAGCACCATCCAGTTTAATAAAAGATCCTGTGAGATTAGACACCTCATTAACAAGATGAACAGTTAATGACCGCCAGGCTTCTTTTCAGGTGTCATTTCGCTGCTTTGAAAAAGGACTGAATGAAAGACTTCCACATTTAGCTTTTCAGGTATTGTTGGCTTAAACCTCCTGTCTCTTGTGCAAATCAAATTATTCATTTGAAAGTCAAAGATGAATTGTTTTAAAACCTTGTCATGGTTCCCTTGTTACCATGCCTGAACACTGATGTGACAGATGTAAAGGGCACGCGTCCATGCGCTCAAATTCACGTCCTTCACTTTTCTTTATTCATGTTTTTAAAATATCCTTTAAAGCAGAGATGAAAACAGAGCTTTTCTTCCCTATTGTGGCATACATCCAACTGAAACAGAATAGAGTCAGCTTGGTTCTGTTCATCAGCTTTTGACTAAGAAACAACATGGTTTAAGTGGACTAAATGGTTAAAATTGTGTGTGAAGAGAAGTCTGGAAAAAGATCTGATGTTTCGATTTTTACATTTATGAATTGTTCACAATAAGATCAATGACGTATTTAGAGATCATTGCATGCCTGTGGTAGACAATTTATATTTATTAAGCATTTTTTAGCTTAGTTTATTTAGCTAAAAGCCAAAATTTGTGAGTTATTTTTATTTATTACAATAAAAAATGTTTGTTTTTAATGAATGTTGATTGAATGAATGAATGGAGATGAATGAATAAATGGAGATGCATACTTGTGTATGGTAGTCAACAATTTCCAAAGTGCAGAGGGAGTATTATTTAAAATGTTTCTAAATTAGGTTTGCTTCTGTATATTCACAGATTTACACTGTAACATGAAGGTATATAGGCAGATATATGCTTTAAACCCGTCTGGTTTAATATAAATGACCAAAAATGTACTTTTTCTTAGGGATGCATCTATATGAATTTTTTGGCCGATATCGATAACCGATAACTAGGCCCACATGGAATCCGCGCACGCAGAATTCCGCAGATTTCTGCAGATTTTTTGCCCACCATTGATTCTGTTTATTTAATTGTGAAAATGTGTGGAAATTTATATTTATTCAGTTTTTTATTAATTATAGTAATATTACTGACTAATGTGAAAATATTTGTGATTTATTTACAATATAGTTTGTAAATTAGTATTTTCTGTCTTTTAGTGGATATTAGGGGTGTGACAAGATCTTGTTGGACGAGATCTCGCAAGATTAAATCACGACGAGATTTCTCGTCAAGGTGAAAAGTTGTCTCGTGAGTAGATGTTATCATGATGGAGCTTCAGGGTGAAATTAGCATTGAAGATTGGAAGCAGGATTGAATTTAAACCGCAAATCAAGTGCTTCGCACACACCTGGTAAGGCTGGCCTCTGTGTTGCACATGCCACTCGGTTGGGCGAGCGGGTGTGACGTATAGCCACTATAGCCACAACTATAGCCACTCAAATGAACCATGAACATTACCATGTGATGGAATGTCACTTTAGATGTGCTGAAAGTCTCATTATTGAAGTGCAGTACATATATGTAAACATCAAAATCAAACTATTAGGCTACCATCGTGTAGGACTTTTAGCTGCATTTTGCGATAGGACAGTCCACACAGCTGTTTAACACAATATTCTCTGCACCTACACACATCTCTAAGCACGCGCACACACATACACCCACCCACCTTCATCATTACCAAACACGTTCATGCTGTACATAAAAAGCGGACGTTTTCTTTTCCTGGTTTAAGTGACCAAATTCCACACAGGGACTAAAAAAGCTTTTATATGTGTAATGTAGCACAAGTATTTAAGGCATGTTCACGAGAGAGAAAGAGAGCGCACATCCGCATGTAACCAACATAAATAATACTGTTGCATAGGCTACATCACGTGCAGACATCATGCCATGGACATTACATCAAGATTCCTTCTGGTTTAAAAAGGCCTAGATTAAAAGAAAATGGCCAAATGAGAACGTTTTTTTCTACAGCAAAACAACTTGTCAAGAAGAAAATTTAAAAAATGAAATGATGCGAACTGAATGAATACAGGAATGAAGAAAAAAAGAGAACATTATTATCAGCTGTTAGTCAGCGCCCGCTCTTTTTTTCTGGTCATTGCGCCTTTTGCCGTGTGCTGTGTAATTGCAGTCAATCGTGTACAAGTCACATTTAAAAGATGATAAATGTAAGCAGGTCATAAAAAAACAAAACAAAAAAAAACGGACACTGTCAGAAAATCTGAATTGACCATCAAGGTCTGCAATGTAAATACTCTGAAATGCTATAGGAGAAAAGCCTGTCAGTAGAGTTTGCTATTTTCTATTTAAATATTAACAAATATTTTGCAGTGTTTCCATGTTCATTGCATAGAATTTAATTTAAACTAATATAAAACTATTGCATACATAAAATTATGGGAGTAATTATGGAAATTTTATACATAAAAATGGAAGTAAATTCATTACAAGTTAATTAAAAAACACCTAAATTGTTTTGCATTTTGTGATTTTTTTTTTTTTTTTTTTTTCGACATTCAAAAGTGTTCCTCCAAATGTTTTCATTAAAGTTGTTCAAAATACTTATCCATCCACAGAATTTGTAATGTCGTCCAATGTGTAAACATTTAGCTGCGGTTCCTGCTTCTGCCTTTGGTTGTCTCTGGGACAAAAGCAGCTGCATGAAAGCTAAAGCTTTAAATAAAAGTGAAACATGAACAAAAGTGTGAACCCTTCTATGTTTACAAATACAAGTTTAGAGGTCATTTCTAGTTGATGATGTCCGAATTTACCAGTATTTTTAAATGGATGTGTGAAAGTCCTTGCCTGTGAGAGTTGTTCTGGAAATTTTCTGGATATTTACCGATATCACTGTGTGAAATGGGCTAATGACACTCTATCAAACATATCTACAATAAAGAGTATGGTTATCTACTGAATTATTAATGCACGACAATACCACACAAAGAAAGGACAGACTTTATAGGAATAAACAATGTGAGGAAAGCTCTGTTAGAGTGCACTGTACAAGCCTAAACAAGTTCGATCCATGCATGCATGGGGCAGGCAGTTCTGTACAATTATGTAATATATCAGCTTAACTATATTGACCTAATTTTGATGTCGGATCAATAATAATAACATTAAAAAATACTAACATTTATCAGCATTATCGTGCATTCTTACTTTCTCAAAAAAGCAATGTTATATTGTGAATACAATCTTATAGTGTATACAGTACGGTGGAATATCATGCAGTTTTATAGCATTTGGTTATTCTTGGTTAGCATGAGACTAACCAAGAAAATGAAAAAAGAAAATCTTTATTATTATGTCAAATGATATGTGTATACTATATGTGAAACATTGGAACACTACCCATGATTTCCACTCTAGTTTTTGGCTTGCATATCCTCCCAGGCTCATTCAGTGAATGACCATGTTTAGGTTCGGTTTTATTGACAAAGGCTTATTCTAAGCAGCTTTGTGTCAGTGAGCGCTAATGGAAGAGCACTGGTCCGAGCGTGACCACTTTATTATTGGTAATCCTTTCAAAAACCATTAGAATAAATCCTCCTCTTCTGTCTCTTGTTCCTACACTTGATTCACTGTTGCCTTTACAAGTTGTCTGCTTTTGTGTTAATATTTATGCTACACTTATTGCTATTTACTCTTGACGCTAAGTGATGAAATTGTCCTTTTCGCTATGCACGGAAAATGTGCAGTTGGAAATCCTTTGTCTCTAATTATGATATTTTCCCCTGTAGACGATTCGCCCCCCAACATCCACAAAGGACAATTAGGAGCTGAGTTTTTCTGCCGTTTCGCAGAGAGCCGCGCTAATTAATTAGCATGGTGTAAATGAACACACCGCTGTCTCTTTCTCGCGCCGCACAGTTATTTCAGTGCTTTAAAGACTATCATTAACATTGTTTTCATGCACTTCTGATTGGACGAACACCTATGGTGAGAAGAAAAAGCACAGTTAGTTGAGAACTGAAATAGCATCCGTAACCCGCTAAGCTGTTGGCAGGTTTCTTCACAATGAGCGCAAGTTGACTCAGGGGCGACGCTAACTGGGCCTGTCTGTCATGCTAACGAAACTTCAGTGGGCCACTCTTGCATTGCATTGCTTTTCCCTCTTTAAACAGCTCACTTTTAGCACTTCTTTAGTACAACCTACCATGTGTGGATAAACAGTGTTGATCAATTATAAGAGAACAACCTTTTCTTTTCACTATATTGGTTTCTGTTCTCCTCACGCTAATTAGACTATTCTCTTTAGCAGCAGTCTATACTCCGCTCCGTCTACACAAAATACCTGTGTCGAATCGATATGCGTGGGCACGCCTGGGTTTATTCACTGTACGCATAAAATATTCATAATGTGAAAACAGAGCGACCGAGTTAATTGTTGTCGGGGAGATTCAGCGCACCTGTCAGGCTTGCCGGTAAAGGTTCAGTTAATGCTGTCCTGCGGAGGGAGAGAGCGAAATGCTCCCCGTGTTCTTGAATGATTTAGAGGCTGACCTTACTGCTGTTCTTCAGTGCCCAGACAGGTGCAGCACTTCTTCCACGGCATGAGGACAATCTGTGCTCTGCTGTTTGCCACAGATTTACTGTCCTGCCCGGACAAAGACTGGTGTCCGGTGTAGTTTATGGTTTGCTGCAATACTCTATACTGGATTAACTCAAGATCCCTCTGTTCCTCGTAACACAGGTGCGTTAGCATCTCTGGCCTGCAGCAGGTAACGAGTTGAGGTCTTTTATAAGGCCACTGCTAGAAACAGGTCTGCTGTTAAATTTATAGCAAGAATCACCATCACACTTGTTAAAGGTCCCTTCACAGAATGGAGCATTTTTCACATCTATATGTTCCATCTTGTTTGACGTGGCATTTTTTTTTCCATTGGATTTGTAGAATTTGCGTTCTTGTTTATCCACAATAATTTACAGCCATAATAACACCACATCTTATAAACTATAGCTCACCTAACATTGAAAAGTCTGTCATTATTTTGGCTGGGCTCACACTATGCAAGTTTTAGGCCAGTTTATGCATGATTTACCCCCTTTGACAGTTTGAGAAAGAAAAAAACATGTTCAGATGCTCACAGACAGGCCTTAATTAGTTTTAAATCATAATAATTATGACAGATTGAATCATTTTTCACAATAGCCAATGCGTGACCATGAAAAAAGCTGCTGTATGGCACTTTTGGAGAGCAGCGTTAGAGAAACAGGACTGTCTGTATAATAAGTGGTACGCAGGTGCGCATACACGATTACAATTAATAAATGAGAACCAGATATGGCCCTAGCGAAGCACTTTTGAGCACCAGCACTGTTGGCATTTGACCTTGTTACCCAGGTCACTGCAAAATCAGAAATGTTCTCATGTATCATTGGTAAGGACATTACAAACATGTTAAAATGTGAAAGTTTTTTTTTGATTTCCAAGTAACATGCTAGTAGGCTTTAGCTTTAGTTTACATGAATTAATTTGGATATTTTCCTGCAACTTTGCCATGCACCTGCAAACTATACAGTACCTGAAGCTGCCTGAAAAGGGTGGTCTGGGGGGCAGTTTACGCAAACTCTGGAATGGTTCACTTAGGATGAGCAGAAGTGACTACACAGAACTTTTTCACAGAACAGAGAATTTTTTTAAATGCCAGTAATTTTTTTAGATTTCAAACTTATACACACAATTGGACAAATAAGTATTCATTACGTCACCATTTTTCTCAGAAAACATATTTCTAAAGGTGCTGTTGACTTTTCACGAGATGTTGATAACAACCAAAGAAATGCATATATGGAAAGAAAACAAATCTACTTAGTTTATAAATTAAGTTATGTGCAATAAAATGAAATGACAGGAAAAAAATGAATAAAGGAGGTTCAAGAAGGCAGTGAAAGCCCAGACAGCAGCTGAAATCTCTCAGTAGTTATTCAGCAACCCTCTGCCCTTGTCATTCTAAATTAATATTAGCTACTTCAGTTCAACATCTGCATTAGCAGGATAATGAAGATGAAACCAAATTGGACATTTTAGCAAGACAATGATCCAAAACACAGCCAAGAAACACTAAAATGCTTTTAGAGAAAGAAAATAAAGCAGTAGAAAGGCCCAGCCAATCACCTGACTCAAATCCAATACAAAATACAAAATAAAGATAAAGTTGGATAGACAAAACCTAAAGAACCATCAAGATTTTTACACTCTGTTGAAGTCTGTGAAAACAAAAAAATCACACCTGAGAAATGACTTGGTGTGACTTCATTCTACATATGAGAAAAAAAGCTGCCATTTTAAGCTATGCATATATATTCCAAAAATGGGCATATATATATATATATATATATATATGAATGAATGAATGAATGTCAGAATGGCTATTTCATCAATAGTGTGATGACCAAGCAACATCTTCAGGTGCTCCTTTGAGAACCGGATGAAAAAAAGTTGAGTTGCACCCCTGTGAATAATATCTGTCCTAGAAAATGTACAACAAATGTAAGTACAAAAAGCATCTCTGGGGAGAAAAGTTTTAGTTTTGAATGTATGGTTTATTAAGCTGCTAGTGCATTATAAAAACTGAAACGTTAGCCGTTCACTCATGATCTGCTAGATCTGAAATGATAACTTTAATTACAATATCTTTGTAATAGTTTGAAATACTATACTATAGTTCAAGGAAAGGAGGAGACAGGAAACGGCAAGCATTCAACTTGACTATAATAACAATTCAAAACAAAAGTAAAGCTGTAGTCCCCCAAGTACAACTTCTGAATATACACAAACAAAACAACAATGCCAATGGCCTTGCTCTGCTCCAATGGCTCTCAGCCCACTAATCATGACCACACAGTATGAAATATGCCATTATTTAAAGTCATGTAGTGTGTGCATGTTTGAGATTCGATGAAAAAAAAATAGCTGTAGTTTCTGCTTGTGTTCATGACGCAGTCACAATAATGATCGGTTTGGTTTTAGACTGAGCTTTGCTTACTCAGCCTTATGGGTTTGAAAACATCACTTTCAACAATAACAAGCAACAGTAACAATTGCTAACAATTAATTTACTTATTTTCACAAAAGGTAATTCAACTTAATTCAAAGTAGACAGCTACTGTAATGTATTTAGTTTTTATTTGGTCGTAATCTGAGTTCAGAATTTGAATGTATTGAAGGAAAATTATGCATCTTAATTTTTTAGCATCAGTGTGACCCACCAATCAAAGTAATCCTGCTGATAAAATATATATATTGCTGTATATGCTTTCTCTGTCCTTGTCTGAAGTTTTGTTTGCTTGAGCTTGCTTACATCTTTATGATGAACCACTCTGCTCATTGTATTCCTCATTTGTAAATCGCTTCGGATAAAAGCATCTGCTAATGAATAAATGCTAAAAAGGAATTCAAAACTGAAAAATCATTCACGGTAAGATTAATAAAATGGCTTTAAAAATTAAATGAATTCCATTTCATGTCGACTCTGTGATTTTTTTAATCAGTTTTCTGTAATAAGAATGATCATCAGAGTGATTTACGTAAATAAACTTGTTAAGTGCTTCATTAAACAGAATCATTCTTTCAGTTCCAATTCTGAATCATTGGAGAAAAATCACAATGTATCACTGAATAAATTGCCCCCAGCTCTATTTTATATCTGCTTCTTCTACTTAGAGAAAAAAAAAGTAAAAAAAAAAGGATTAACTTATAAGAAATGCTTTGATTCTGTCAGCATTTCTGTAGCTCAGCTGGTAGCTGATTGTGCTAGCAACACCAAGGTCACAGGTTCAATTCCCAGTGATTGCACATCCTGATTAAATATACAAGCATAGTTCACGTGCCCTGTAAGTTACTAAGGATAAAAGCATTGGTCAAATGAACAAATGTGAATCCCAAAAGCATTATGCCATGCCTACTTAAGACGTGGTGCAAGAGGCTAATTATTTCTCTTGATATTTGCATAGGCTTCGATATGTATTTTGCGAGAAGTGTAAAGTCCCTTGATAGAGTCTGTACTTAGAACTACACATCTACAATTCCTTTAGCCCTTAAAATGATTCCCACCTCACTTGCCGTAATAAATTCACTGCTGAAACTGACTTTGCATATGCATACCTAAATTCATAAATGCAATATGCTTTTATATATATATATATATATATATATATATTATGCAAGAATGAGTGGCATGTCCTAACACACAGCATTCATAAAACAGGAGGGAATCAATCCCAGATGACCTAGTGCATGAAGAATCAGATGCGTGCGGACACTGAAAACTTTGGAAACCATTTTTCATTATTCCACAGAAGCTGAAGTTTTTTTTATTGCATTTATATAAAATAGCAACAGTGCAATTAGGGGCGACACATAGTCGCCAAACATAGTTGAGGATCCAAAATGCAGCGTCTTTATTTAGAGAATCATCAGGCAGGTAAAGGTCACTACAGGAAGAGAAAGGAGCATGCAAGTAGTCCAAAAAGGGTAGTCAGGGTCACAATGGAAGCTTTATAGTGTTAAAGTGTGTGTGTGTGTGTGTGTGTGTGTGTGTGTGTGTTATTTTTATGGTCCATCTGATTCGTTTATCATGAGCTTCCAGCTCTGTGTGTGTAATCATGGACAATCAAAAACTGGTGTGTGTAAGGTGCATGATGGGAGTTGTAGTTTCATTTAAAGGAGCTGTTTTATTTGTTACACTGCTTAGAAGACACCCCAGAAGATGCGTCAAGAATAGCTTCACCACTTTTCAAAGTAAAGATCATTTTAGTTTTAATAATTGTTTTTAAAAAAATTGTTAAAATCAAGGGAAAGTTTCTGTTTTCCGTATCAAAAACCAAATCACTGTGTCGTATTAAACCACACTATGAATTTTGTGAATCGTTACACCCCTAATGTATAAAAATGCACTATTCCTACTGCGCTGCATACCATACTACAGCGTATATGTACTGTATTGTATAGTAAATATGTACTCTGAAATAAAACAATGGATACAAGTGTCAGTTCAGTTCAGCCTCATTTTTATCACTATATTTTAGGGGCGAATTAAACATCATTGCAGATCCTTTCATGTGGGTTTTTGTCATTCTTGTGCAGTTTTTCATGACATTGGAATAATTGCTTTGTGGGCTGCGAGCTAGCAAAAAAACTACTTCAGTGAGTGACAGAGCCGGGCATGAGGTCAGAAAAACACCTACCTGTGCCGCATCGCAGACTGGGAAAGACAGACAGACCTTTTCCTTCACACCATTCGAAAGACTAGTCTGAACTCGAGGGTCAGCTCCAATGCAATTTTTCTGATGGGTCAGATTTAAATAATGAATTAAAGCAGCAGAATTTATCAACTCTGTCAAATTACTATGCAGCGAGATGCAATCGGCCGCAGCCTTTTAAAGAGGAAGGAATGCTGAAGTGCTGCCTCATGGGAAATCACAGCTACAGGACTCGCTCAAGTTAGAATGACTGATGAAAGATCAGAATGCGGTCCATTAATGATTCACAATAACAGTTATTTTCTAAATATCTGTCTCTCCAAATGTTTTGCTTTGTTCATTGTGCAGATTTGGGTATGTGTGACTCATCAGGCTTGTCTGTGAAGACGTGTGACACGTGAAAATGGTTAGCATTAGTAACGCAGACACGCACACACTGTACTTTTGCAGTGATTACAAGTCGGCTTTAATGGATGCTCTGTTTTTCTCTCTTTGTTCTGTGTTCTTTTAATTCGCTTAACATTCTCTAGAGAGACAGAAAGAATCTTTGTGCTGATTCTTCATACTTGAAGAGAGATGCGAGGTCCGTTTGATGACCGTACTGCTTTGCATGCTAGCAGGTCAAGTCCCATTCAGCTGTCTGAAGCACTCGGCTCTTAAATCTAAATTGTCGTGATACTAGTCCTAACAACCTCTTCAATGCTATTCAGAAGTTTAGTTTGTCAAAAGGTGTCACAGAGAAAGATCGAGAGAACAAAAATAAGAACTTCATGTGTTGCATTGAGTCAAGTCTAATATCTACAACAAGATTGTTATTGAACTTATTGAACTTTATATTATACTGTGACTTTAAACAACACTATAAATCCAAACTAAATAAAAAGACTGAGTTTTGGGGGAGGTTTCCAGTTATGGGACCTAGTCTAGTCTGCCAAATTTTTCTGTTTTTAGATTTTTTTGAGCCATACACTGCGTGTAAATCACAGCACAATTGATAAATGAGCTGCCAGTATTTTTTCTGTTATCTAATGGATTAATTTCTCTCTATATTATTTTTTATACACCATATCAATACCTAATAAGACACATATTATATTTTAAACTGTTGAGTAGAGATCAAAGTCCCAAAATGCAATTTTAAAAGCAAAAATAAATGCAGAAAACTCAATTATCAGCTTAAAAAGCAACTATTGGTAAACTTCTATATTTTACTGAGTGTTATTGTTATTTCATTAGTTAGTTTGTATTATACATCAGTACCGGTGTTGGGGAAAGTTACTTTGTATGAATTACAATATTGAGTTACTCCCCAAAAAAGTATCTAGTTGCACTACTTAGCTACTTTTCATGGTAATTAATGCGTTACGTTACTTTTGATTTACATTTGGAGCACATTGTCTAACCTAGATCGTCATTTACCTTTAAAAAATCCTACAAGAATAAAGATTTTAGAAAAATTCTTGACCCCAGAGGTACAGTATACATGCCGTAAATACATTATACAGGGGTCGCCACAGTGGAATAAAGCGACAACTTATCCAGCATATGTTTTACTCAGCGGATGCCCTTTCAGCTGCAACCTAGTACTGGGAAATACCCAAACACACTCATTCACACACACACTTTCATACACTATGGCCAATTTAGTTTATTCAATTCACCTATAGCGGATAGTCTTTGGACTGTGGGGAAACCGGTGCACCCAGTGGAAACACGAACATGGACAGAACATGCAAACTCCAGCCGGGACTCAAACCAGCGACCTTCTTGCTGTTAGGCGACAGTGCTAACCACTGAGCCACCATGCCACCCACCATACTTTTGTACTTATTAGTAAAATCATTGTCCATTGAGACAATCCCACTCTCCTTTTTTTCGATGCTTTTAAAATAATGACGTGATTCCACATAACTACGTTAATCTTAATTCAGTAATTAATAAAATAAAAAGTAAAAGTTTTTAAAAAGTAACTCAAATATAATTACTTAAATTACTTAATTACTTAAAATTAAGTAATTTGTTACTTTACTAGTTAGTCAGAAAAGTAATATTACGTAACTTGCATTACTTGTAATGCATTACCTCCAACACTGATTAGTACTATACGTTACAAAAAATCTGGGTCAAATTAGCATGCCTGAAGGGTGGATAAATGTGCCTTTTCATAGAAGATAGTATATTACTTGATCTACAGTCATGACATGCGGTTTTAGAAGCAGTGTATTGTTTCTCAGAGCAACTATCACACAGAGACAGAAACAATCTTTGCGTGTATTTTTTTTTGAAAGGAGATAGGAGGCCTGTGTTGCTAGTGTGCAAAGCAGCAGTTAAGTCAAGCCCCATTCAACTGTCTGAACAACTTGGCTCTTGAGAAAAGTTGTCATGATAGCAGTCATAACACAACCTCTTCAATGCTATTTTAAAGTTTCTCTGTCAACAAGTCACAGGTTACAAAACTTTTGATCAGCTGTTTTACGTATTTGTTGCATTTCATATTTTGTTGAGTGAAATCTACTGTCTACTAAAATCAGATTTAGAAAGATGTTTATTTCTGTGTTAGGTACATATGGTCACAGATTTTCATATACTGTATGTATGTTTTATTCATCACTTTCTCACACTGTCAGAAATAAAAATCAAAGCTATCATTGGGGTGGGGTGTCCATTTTCGAAAGGCATACATTTGTACAAAATTGATCCATATTGGTACATTACCTCACTTTTTGAGTTTAGACTTGGAAATGTGACATGCATATGCTATATAATTAGTTCAAAAACTAGACGTTTCAAAGTATTATACTTTAGAATTTAATATCTATAATTTATATTATAATTATTCAAAATTATGACATTTGTATTGCAAAACCCAACACCTGTGGGACTGTGACAGTTAAGTTAAACGGTATAGAAAGGTGTACAAAGCTTTTTTAAAAGATACCACACCAAAATAGTTTTCAAAGCTGTATTTCAGAGTGTATGTACCTTTAGCTTTTCATTCACAATATGTCATTCATTTATAATTAATCATCCGTCTAATATACTGAAAACATCTCTTTACAGTTATATGAAGCATGTACATTTCAGTTCAGTTTCTAAAAGAAAAGGGTTTTGTTTGAATCCCCACGTTGTTTCTGTCAGTCATTTGACGGTTTTCAATTATACGGCAGCTGTCAAATATCAAATATTTAGTTGCTACTTTCATTTTGTCTCTCAGTTTATGACTGTCAACAAAAAGCATTGCACATCTGTGCACAATGTGGTAATTTTTCAGGGTTAAGACATAAGAATAGTAGTGCTGGATGGTGCTGTTTTGCCTATTGTGATGTTATATGTCAAACTGTTATATGTTATATGTCAAACTGCGTTCCATGTTATGCAGGTTTTATTAGTTTTGAATGGTTAAGTTTTTGGATCGTTCACTAACATTTTGTATTGTTTGTTGATTTTCCATAAATTCCATACGTTTTTTTAATAGCAAAATGTAAAGTGATGGTTTTTAGTCAGAAATAGTTTTTTATTGAGCTAAATAGATGAATTTTTTTATCTTGGTTTGATATGCATGCACAAATAGGGCTGCACAATTCGGAGAAAAAATCTAATTGAGATTTATCAGATCAATATTGCAATTTAAAATGCAATTATTATTTACTATAACAATTTATTATAATTGTATTAAAGCACTGCAGGTTTGATGTAGTTGTTGTAATAGCAGCAAAGACCAAGCATAATCTCAAAGTACACTACACTATGCTTCAGTTTATTTAAAACCATTTTTTCCAATAAAGTTGTCAAAATAAGAAAAAATAAGAAAATAACTACAGTATTTCAAATTCAATTAAAAAAATTATAAATAATATCTTAAATATAGATATATAAACCTTTACATTTAGATTGTTACATTTTTCACATAAATTATGACATTCACAGTGCACTGATAATGCTTTCCATACACAATTTTAGATTTTACTTCATAGCACAAGAACTCTTATATAAATATATCTATACATTATACATTTTAATACATTATTTATACATTTAATACAAGCAGTCAGATATATGAACTGTACCTTTAACAACATGAGAATTTATAGCATATGAACAAATGTAAATATTTCGCTGCTTGCTTTTTGAGCGTTGTAGAGCAAGTTCTTAAATGCCTGTGATCGGTCATTGTGTTCCCACACTCAACAGAAAGGGCTGCGATTGGCTCTAATGGTCAGCGCGGCTCTGGGGTTATTCACCGATGAGTGATGTGAATACAGATAAACGGCCGCAGTTACAGTCTATGGACATAATAGTGCGCGGTAATCACAGATGCAGTGGAGAAAACTCACTCTGCAGACATGCTTGTGTGTCTGAATCGGATCCACAGGTATCGCTGTAACAGCCGAGACAGGAGAGGAAATGTTACCTCAAAGATCCACAGACAGAGAGAGAGAGAGAGTTTACAGCTTTCATTTCTCCATAGCTGTGAAATAGGGGCTCATGGGTTCTTCTGTTACAGTTGTCTGCTTTTTAAGTAGTTGGAGCGAATTTCTCGCGGTCACCTCACTCACCATAGCAATAATCAAAATAATCACAGCTTTTTACAATTTGAAAATCGCACCTTTTCAAAACTCGATTTCGGTTTAAAATTGATTAATCTTCCAGGCCTGTGCAAATATGTTTACATGTAGCCAAATGACAAAGCTCAAAATGACTTTGTAAACCTTGTATAACAGAAATAAAATAAAAAAAATATTATTTGCCTTGTTTTAAACCATCCTTTAAACCAGATATGCCCAAAGTACACTCAAAAAAATTATATGTTGACATTAATTAACTTTATGTCAACAGGTTCCACATCACTGAGTTAAGTTAACTTAAAAAAAAGTATAATTATTTTGGTGAACTTAATTACATAAAGGTAATGTAATGTTGTTTAGTTCAATCAACATAACATTCATAATTTAGCTTTAATCTACGTAAATATTTAAGTTCTATTATTCTAAAATGTATATTGTTATGTTTAACCAAATAAAAAAAAACTATTTCCATTTTATTGAGTTTATTCAATAGTATTTTCACAATATTTTACCATGAACATTTTTAATGTTTCAAATTTTTCTCACCTGTGTCCACATTGGGGAAAACTTTGTGCATGTTCTCAATTTGTACTGTAATCTTCATCGCCAATCTAAACGAGATGAGAGCGATCGTTGTGGTTTGAATCTTCCTTCCTGTGTTGTTTAGAAACTGTGCATGTGCAGATATTACTCCACCTATTGACCAAAATGCGGTACCGCAGAAGCAACAACTCCCTTTCAGTCATTTTAATTAAGCGAGCTGTTTAAATGTGAAAACTTACTTTTTCTAATTTTTTCCAACACGACTATTTTGCTTTTAACACAAAAACAAAAGTGAATTGTTTCATTTAAACATAGTTACATTTTTTGGACCAACTAAACCCATAATTCCTTTTTTTGAGTGTAGGACCCGGGGGCCAAAGTTGGCCCACTGTAACATTTGATTTGGCCCACTATCCCATCTGAGACCAGAGGATGATGGAGAGGGTTGGGTTGAATGACCTTTTTTGTTTGTCTTACTTCTGAGCTAAAAAAAGCAAACAGAAATTAAAGTTTCATTTAAATGGAAATGAATATGATTTTTAAAATATAAATACTGTCAATCGATGGATAGAGAACTATGCAGTAGACATCGGCAAGCAAATCAAGACAAAAACTAGTGTAATGATGTTATAAATTAGATTGTTTTTACTGTAATAACTTATTTGTACAATGTAAAAAACACTGTATTAGTTAATATAAAGCAATGTTTTCTAGTAATTTTTAAACATTAATTAATAAATTAGGAAATTACCCATGTTAAATTGCCCCACCTATATTTACCTTCGGCCCATAGCCTCAATCAAGTTTGGTTTTTGGCCCTTCATAAGGAAAAGTTTGGGCACCCCTGCTTTAAACTATAGCTAAAACTTTTTGTTGTTAATACAGGCTATTTGAAGCTTAAAGGGTAATGTAACATTACTTGGTGTCACCACTTCCAACACTTGTAAACAATAACCCTATTCTTATGGTTATATAGTTTTTGGTGCATTGATTGCAATTTGTATATTTCCAGAAGAAAAAAAACATGGTTAAAATATGCTTAGTGTAACAAATCCATTGTTGATTTATGGTTTATCTACCAATACCGTTGTTGTATTTGTAGTAAAGCCATGTTTAGATTTCCATATGTAAAATACAAAATGTATACATTTAGATTACATTTTTGCATAATGGCTGACAAAAACATCACTCCTTCTGCACATTTCTGCAAGAGTTTATGCTACTGTACATGCATAACTATGTCCAGAGGGATGTGTAGTGTGGGGCTCTTGTTTATTGATAGCTTTGTTGGCACCTTCATTGCTTTAAGGCTCTTCATCCAGCTCTGAGTCTCTAGAGCATCCATTGCTGTGAGAGCTCCCACACAGACATCCAAACTCCCACACAAGTCACTTCAAACTCTGCTGTGACCTGCCTGCAGTCCTGCCCTTTACTTTACCAACATACACACACACAGGCAAGACTTACTCACATACCGCTGTCCTCCCTGTCACCACTCTGGATTCCCTCATGTCAGAGGTGCGAGTCCAGTTTCGTTCCTTTTACCTTGTCTCCTTTTTTCCCCCTTCGTTTCACAGCACAACCACAATTTTTACTGTCAGTGGTTTGAAAGAGCCCAGTGAAATCTCTCATCCCCCCCAGAGAGAGCGGTAAAATCTCAGGCGCCTTGGGTATGACGGCTGCTTAGCTGGATAGAGGCTTCTAATGCTTCAAATTCTGCCTGTGCAATCCGCAGTCAGAGAAGATGACTTTACCCTGGGCACTTCATAGAGCATCCATTACCCATATACTGAGCAGGATATTAACTCGAGCCCGACTCCGCAAGCACGCATCTCCGGGGTACGACAGCCATGTCTTATTACTCTATTACAGGTCAAACCCGCACCTCCAAGCACTCCGTTTGTCCATCCCTGAACTTTCCTGAGGACATTTGAGGCTCTTTGTGCATTTAATGTATTCTTTCCTTGATGTAATATCGGACTGTGGCTGATGCTGTGGTTGGTAGAATTAGGGATTAGTTTACATTGGTCGTAATAAAACATTTTGGCTTCACCTTCAAGGTGCAATCAATAGAAAAGTGAAGTGAGAAACAGTAAAAAAAAAAAACAAAGGTAACAAAGCAGCAAATGCAATAAAATCAGGTTGGCAAATAATAATAATAAATTTAGGATCAATAACTAATTGGAAATGTAAAAATATATAATTCATATTTATAAAATAAAAACTAATTGTGATGCCCCATTCACACGGGGCGTCAGCTTCAACGCTTCCCGTTCACTTTGAATGGGTGATGTCAGACGTTGCCGAACTGCATTGTGGATCCGTCAGCGCCGCTTCAGTGGCGTTGCTCACTGCAGAAGTTGGAACTTGCTCAACTTTTCAAGCGCCGATAGAAGCATCAGCCAATAAGATCGCTGTATGCAAATGCGTCAGCTCAGACAGTGACCTATTTCTGACTAATTTCATTGGCTGACGCTGCTATGACCCATAGCAGACTCAGCCCCAACTTCAGACACACCCTCTGTCAAGTGTTGACGCGGAAGCCCGTGTGAATGAGGTGTAAGAGTTCACATGTAATTGATAATAAAGCATGTTTGGCATGCTGTCCTGGGAGAGAGCCCTGAGGTCAGAAGTTCTTTCAGCCTTCTGTTTCATTGGGAGAGAGGAGTATTAGCAATGTATTAGTATTAGTATTATGTGCAAAACTGGAATATCGCATAAAAGACGTGCAAATAAAGCAGCGGTTTCTATCCATCGTGTCAAAGCAAACAAAACCGCCACTTCCTGATTTACTGGTGCCAGATATCAACAACAAAAAAAACGGAATTTGCTGTGGTAGGTGAATCTGCGTCAATCTTGTCTTCATTTAACAAATGACTTTCACCTCAAAAGACAATCCTGACACGCAGCGAACGCACAGTGGCGTTTGAAAGCGTGAGACGCAGAGCACCGACGCTCTTGATTCTGGAGGTCATTAATAATATAATAACACTAATTCTGAAAAGGTTAAGGCTTTTTAAATGACATAAACAACATTTCAGATGTTTTACAATGTGCTCAGCCTGCTGGTTTATCCATTAGCACATATTTTTGGCATCACATGATCTCTCATAACAAAATCACATGACTTGTTTAATGTGCATACTGGACTTTGTTTGATAAAAGTGTTTCCATCCTAGTTTATGTGCAACTTTTCTTATCGAACAAAAAGTTTATCGTACACAGTTATGTGCATAAGTCTAGGAGGGGGGATGGGGAGATTCTTTAAGGCGAATATGACTTAGGTAAGGAAATCTGGTCATTTATGTGCATTTGGATTTGTCTGATTGGTAAATTATGTGTTATTTAATGCGGGACCAGCTGTGGTCAATCATAAGAACGTGATCCTCTCAAATTTTGTTTATAACTTCACAAAAATAATAACTAATTGCAGTAAAACTTTTTATTTAGAGAGAACGAGAAAAAAGTTCCATTTGTTTACTCATGTTTGAGTGGAATGTTTTTTCTTATTTGAAAAAGTGTTTTAGTTGTGTAAAAATAACCCCTGATTTTGCTGCTTCACTTAGTATTTCACTTCCAGTGAGGACAGATAAAGTATCTGACATGGTAAAGTTGTCCCGTCACAGCTGGTTAGGAGGCAGCATTGTGAAATATGTCAGGAAGGGGAATAAATTTCAGGGCTCTGTCTAAACCAGTCAATGTATGGAGTATGAAAATGCTTCTTGTGTTTTCTTAGGAGATAATATCAGAGTTATGCTAATGCTACATTTTATTCAGACTCAAATGTAATATAGCAGCTTGATTTATAAGTGAACAAATTGGTTACGCTAGCACTAGCTACTGTACGCACAGTCATTAGCATTTAGGTAACCACATTGTGATGATTAATGACGCTATGCAATGCTAGTATATGCAGGCGAATGATTACTCAGAAAAGTAATACCTCTGTCTTTAAAAGTTTGTTCTTATTTCTGACCTTTAATTTAGGATGTTTGATTACTGTTGCATTTTATAAGCTTAAATGTGAATGTTTGTTTATAAAAATGTTAATTTTTTAGCTTTAGTTTTAGTATGCACTTAAAAAAATAAAATAATACTATTAATAATAATAATAATAATATCACCCTGCAGCCCAATAATAATATCACCCTGCAGCCCAAGACCGGTTACTTACTAAAGCTAAGCAGAGATGAGCCTGACTAGTACCTGGGTGGGAGACCACATGGGAAAACGAGGTTGCTGTTGGAAGTGTTGTTTGTGAGGCCAGCAGGAGGTGCTTAACCTCCTTTCTGTGTGAGTCTTATTGCCCCAGTAAAGTGAAGGGGACACAGGTCCTAGTCTGTGGTCATTAATAATCTCATGGCACTTCTCATAAAGAGTAGGGGTGTAATCTCGGTGTCCTGGCCCAAATCCCTCTATCAGCCCTTACCCATCATGGACTCCCAATCATCCCCATCCACCGAATTGGCTGTTTCACTGTCTCTCAACTTACTACTGGTATATGGTGAGTGCACTGGTGCCATTGTCCTGTGACTGTCGTCACATCATCCAAGTGGATGCTGCACACTGGTGGTGGTGTGGAGAAACCCCCCTCATGATTGTGAAGCGCTTTGGGTGTATGGCCAATAAACAATAATAAATGTGCTAAATAAATACACAATACATATAAATATAATTCTTCAATTCTAAACGATATTCTATAGTGGTTTTCTTAAACCCATGTTAACAGAATAATTAGAAAATGTTAAGTATGCAAAACTTTATTTTAAAAATAGAAAGTAAAAAAAAATGTTTAGTATATTATTGTGTTAAACGCGCAGTATGTAGGTTTGACACCCAGTGGTTTTACTAGGTATTGCACTACTGGATCAAAACAAACTGAAGTGCGGGCTGCCAGATTGAGCATCAGGAGCGAGTGATTTAAACTGTGTTCTAAATAAAAGCAACGGCACCCGATAGAAGTAATATTTTCCATATTAAAAGGAGTTTTTTTGACAACACCATCACCTCAAATTTATATATTAGAAATGGCTTCTATTTCTCACAGCTGAACAAAAGAAAACTGACAGTGATCACCTCAGGTAATCCTCATGTGCTTTATTCAGTGCTAAATGCTAACAATGTGAGTTTGAATGCCATTTTACATGACATTTATTGCCATATACTGAAAGCAGCAGCAGCAGATCAGATCTTGAAAACAAAAAACTTTTGAAATTGAACTTTAGAACTAAACACATGATTTAGCATCTACATTTAATAATGTTAAAGAGGGCTAATGTGTATTAAATAAATTATAAACCTTACCGTTTTATGAGTGAGTGCATATTCTGTGCTTCTGAATGGCTGTATTTAAATTTCTGTCATGTTTCGTCTGGTGGAAACGGCCCAATTGTTTATCACTGCTTATCTCGCCATGAAGCGTGTTGTTAGGACATGCTGTTACAAATGTAACCTGCACACCTAATGTTTACGCTTGTAATGTTTACAATATTTGCTAATTAATAACCTCATGTAGAACAAAATCTGTCTCATTTTGGAGTCTGTCCACCGGAAGTCGCATTTCGGTCACAGACGCATGCTTTCAGAGCCTTTCTGAATGAATGAATGAAATATCTGCATATATTATGGTATAACATATTATGGTATTTTTATGCTTTAGAAGAGTCAAAAACTTACATACAGCACCTATAAATGTTACTTTTAGCAAAGGATGTGTCTGTTAACATTATTTTAAAGACTCTAACTAACATCAGATTAAAAAGTTGTGAGAAACAAACTCCATTTAAAGTCCATTTCCTTAATTCATAAAAGAATCAAAAAGACTTTAAAGCCATAAAACAAAAAGGGTGACCCTGAAACAAAAACAAAAAAACAGGTACTGTAAGTTTTATGTTGTATCGGTCAAAATTTTGATGCCAAAAGTCATTACAGTATCTAGTACAAATAATGTTCCATGAAGAGAATTAGTAAATTTCCTATCATAAATATATAAAATAATTTTTATAATAGTAATGTGCATCTTAATTTGGACAATTTGGTGATTTTCCCAGGGCCTATTTTTCCAATATCAAATATAGTCCTATCCTAACAAAGTATACATCAATGGAAAGCCTATCTATCTCTTATCTATCTATCTATATCAGTTTTTATGCAATGTAAAAATCACAATTTCAACAAACTTAAACTTATGACTGGTCCAGGATAACATACTGTATAGTCAATAAATATAATGGTTAATAGCGCAAGGTGGAATCTCAACGAGAAATATCCCATTTTATCTGTAAAATGGCCTGTTTCTATGCTCACAGAGACACAGTAGAAGCTACTGTGTACAGGTGAATTGGGTAAGCTAAACTATCGGTAGTGTATGTGTGTGAATGAGTGTGTAAGTACAGTATGTTTCCCAGTGATGGTTTGCAGCAGGAAAAGCATCCGCTGCGTAAAACGTGCTGGATAAGTTGGCGGTTCATTCCGCTGTGGCGACCCCAGAAAATTAAAGGGACTAAGCCGTAAAGAAAATGAATGAATGAATGAATGAATGAATGAATGTTGCAATAATTTGATATTGTGCATTTACCATCTTAATTTGTATCATATTGTTGTTGGAACGTGTCACTTTAAATTACTCAACAAATATTTTTACATGTGCCTTTTGTTTGTGAATAAGAAAAAGTGTAAAGTTTTCCCTTTTAAGACAGCAAATTGGTGTAGTGTTTGAAAGGTTCACTGACCGCAACATGCCTGCTCTTATTAAAAGTTATCTTTTGAATACAGCCCACACTGCGATTCTGCAGTGTCTGTTTTTCCACACTTTTCAGACTAATAGATTGCAATATAGATACAAAGAAGCATTATCTGATGTCTACGGGATCTGCTCGGATCATAGCATAATGTACTAGAGTGAAGGTTAATACCGAGCGAAGCTGTTGTAATCAAGCCTGGTTATGTTCAGTCAGCTGGTTCTAATTATGCTTTTAATTGGCTGCATTTAGCTAAGGTGCTTTTTCTCTTTTGTACTGTGCCAGGCGCGCAGATTACCTTAATTAAATAAACATATAGAAGAAGAAACAGGCTTTGTTTTCACCTTAACACATCAATGTCAAACTTTCAGTAACTTTTAAATGCAGAACACCCCTATTATATTGAAAAGAATGATACAGTTCTCTACAGATCATACAGCTTATAGGATTGAAAATGTTGACTAAGGTTGCAGAAGATTAAACTCACTGGAGATGGCAAAATGATGTCGGGCAGCTAATCAAACCCTGTAGTGCTGAATGAAGAGCAACCGCAGTGCGGACCAGCACTCAACGGCTGCAAATGACCAGTGATTACAGAAAATGTGTTGAGCTCAATGTTTTATGCCTCGTGGATCATCCAAACACTCTATGGCCATTGGTTACACTGCGTAATGGGTGCATTCATTACCCGGGAACGCCTCACAAGAGCCTCCATCACTTTTCAGGGCTGTCCTAGCCCATCTCATTCTTTAAAAGAATCATTAGAGGCCAGTAAAACTGAATTAAGCTCCTATCAATCACCTTGTATGAGGATGCCTCTGCACTCAGATGCTTCATTGAAGTCATTACATTCCCGATCCCACGGAGTGCCACTCCGCTTACCGACACACAAGTTGAAGGTTATTTAGTTATGGATATTTGGCACAGATTCTGATGCCTTCTGTGAGCTGGAAACATGTGGGAGGCTCGCGGCAGAGGTTATCCATTCACACAGTGTTTCTACAGCAACATTGTGCTGTTGTGTGGCAATACAGTAGAGAGGTTTTTTTTTAAGCTGCACGCTGCCCAGGGTCCAAAATTAACTTTTGCCACATTTGCCAATGGTGAATGAACCAACAGGAATATTTATTACCAATTGTGTATTCAGGAGGTGTATTTAGCATAATCGCTACTAGGGACATTTTTTTAAGTAATAATTTATTTTAATCTGATTTTTTATTTATTTATAATATTTATTATTAGAGAAAAGGTTTAGCAGATTAAAGATTGATGCCCTTAGATAAAGGTGAACATTGATTCACAGTTACAGTTACAATGATTTGTATCGCTGATGCAAATTAATACTTGTACGTTTGCCATTTAAAATGAATTCATACACTACGAAATACTAAGTACTAAGCATACACTACAAATGCGGTAACACTTTAGAATAATGATCCATTGGTTAATGTGTATTATTAATCTTGTAAAGCGTTTATTAATCATAGTTCACCATTAACTAATGCAGTATTAAAATCCAAAGTTGTGCTTGTTAACATTAGCCAATGCACTGTGTTAACATGAACTTTTAACGTTAATGATTTTAACGTTATTGAACACAAACTAACGTTAGCAAAGGTGAATAAATGCAGTCATAAATGTATTACTGATTGTTTGTTCATGTTTATAAATACATTAACTAATGGACTATTATTTTAAAGTGTAAAGTATTTAAAAAATGCTAAGTTTCACACAATCGATTTGTTTTGGGATAACATGAAAGAATTAAGTTAATTTATTCATTCATTCATTCATTTTCTTTTCAGCTTAGTCCATTTATTAATCTGGGGTTTTCACAGTGGAATGAACCGCCAACTTATCCAACATATGTTTTACGCAGCAGATGGCCTTCCAGCTACAACCCATCACTGGGAAACATCCATACACTCATTCAGACACATACATGTACACTACGGCCAATTTAGCTTACCCAATTCTATTATAGCGCATGTGTTTAGACTTGTGGGGGAAACCGGAGCACCTGGAGGAAACCCACACGAACACGGGGAGAACATGCAAACTCCACACAGAAATGCCAACTGACCCAGCTAAGGCTTGATCCAGCTGTGAGAAGATTGTGCTACACACTATGCCACCGTGACACCCAATTTAACTTATTATTAATATTATTAATAATCATTAAGCTATCTCAAAAAAAACATCAAGAATTGTGTGGATTCGGGTCATTTTAAATAGGTAGTTTAAACAAACAGCAAACATAATTTGAGTGCAGAAGATCTAAATGGTGAGAATGTCTGAATGGCTGTGCTTTTTACTCTCTGTACACAATTCTGCTGCACTGTAGTTTAGGTTACATCTACACTAATCCCTAAAAGCCTAAAACCCTCTCCATTCATTCTAGCTTTTTCATGTTTTTTTTATTTGTTTATCTACAATAAAAAAATGATGTGAAACTGACATTTTGACATTGTTGAGACCCTAAAGTGCAGATGTTGCAAAACATTACTCCGAAGCAGCCTTAAATATGGACACACAAGTGCATCATGTAAATGTGTCATTATCATCAAATGACTGCTTTCACAGTCTATGTTCTGCTGTTTATAGTGTTCAGATTTTACATTTTAAATGACAGTCTTGCTCTAGACCAGGGGTTCTCAATGTCTACATTAAAAGGTCCAAATCTGAATTTTTATTAAGGTCAAATGTCCGGAACAATATTACATATTTTGTTTTAAATATCATCCATAACATGCATCAGAAGTCAAGATGGGCAATAAAAAGCATTGCATGCAGCTCAGATTGCAACTGCACCAGGTCTGCATTCAGACCTTTCTCCTAAAAAGTAAAAAAAAAAATACAAAAGGTGTGTATTGAAAACTTTAGGTGTTGTAGTTTTGTGGTGCTTTTATCTGCATGTTGTGGCCATTCAAAATGTCCGTGTTTTGTTTCATAGTGGCGTTTTACATTTCCAATTGCCTCATTACAAATCAAGCAGAATGGTTGTGCTGGCTTGTGGCAAAATAAACGCATACGTATCTGTCCATTCAGCTTTGAACTGTCAATTCTCTTCATCAAGTTTTCTTTTTGGTGAGACCGACATCATGCATTCAAATGATTGCTTTTCTGCATACGCGATTAGCCCGCTTGATCACGTGAAGCCTCGTATAATCACTGGATGTGATGACAATACTGTAGAGTCACACAGGAAAACGTAAGGTGCGTTCGACATGAAGCACAGCTGCAGCCGGTGATCAACGAGATTAGCCGAGCGCAGGCGGGGGCAGAGTTGAAAACAGAGCCGTCAAGCCAGACACTTCGGGGGCTCAAAGTTGCTGCAGTCATGATGACTGATCACATGGCGTGATCATTTATTTATTGAAATTACAACAAAAGATTTACAGTACAAATAAAACTAAATATAAAATACTACAAACTATAGTTCATTTTCAAACAATAAGGGAATTATGAATTAAATTGAAGTAGCCTACATAACAAACTCATGAGAAATAAGAGGGAAACCAGAGGGCACATAAAAAGAAAATAAATACCCACAAATATGATCTTGTATATGATTATATGTGAAAATATGATTTTGTATACTGAAAGCATTTTTAAAAAAGCACTTTAATCCAAAAAGATTTTACAAAATGACCAAAAAAATATGAGCTACACTTTAAGTAGACATTTCCCAGAAAGAGCAGGTACATCAATGTGCAATTCTGCATAAATAGCTTGACAGGAAATAAAGTATTTTAGAATCATATATTTTTATATTACATATTTTTATATAACTTAATTTGCTAAGAAATTGTCAGGATCAATGATGATAATTATTTTATTTCAAGTCTGTAGGAGTTATTTGAGTTAATATTTTGATTATTTACTAATATATATAATCGTTTATGTAGCTGAATACAATAGTTTGTATAAAATAAACCTATGCAAACAATCTAGTCTTTATGAACAAATTATTTAACAAAAGATGATACTGCAGTAAAATATTTGTAGTCTTTTAATAAGCATCATGTGTACAAGATAGAGATGGTATGAAAAGTGAATTGTTTGTTTTAAAATTTGTGAGACGGAATTTAGCCAATACTAAACGCGAAACATTTATATTATGCATTTATCAATAAAGGACATCCACAATTTAAATCATTTATGCGTGTTTTTGCAATACAAAATGGAGTCAGATCTAGACCGGAGTCTGGACTTTGAGAAGCCCTGTTCTAGACGAAAATATTATGCATTTATACTATGCATTTATTCGTTATATGAACCTTCATGGTGTGCAAGATCACATTTGCTATTTTTTGATTGTTTCTTATAAGCTAGAAGGAAAATGTGTAGCGTTCACATGTGGCTTTGACTTTTAATAAGCAAACATTTAAGTTTGTTTTCTTTGCTCAGCCTCCTCTTCGTGCCAGGTACGGCGGTGGGTCAGACTTATTCAGCAGATCAACATGGTCAGCATCTGCATTGTAACGCTTAACTACAGTAGTAGGCAACATAAACACACATTTAGCCTAAGAAAACAAAATACATCAATGCGAGCCTGAAAACCAGCGACTCAACAAACAGAACAAGGCAAACATGAGGGAATATATACACAAGCCCTAATGACTTAATGAGAATAATTAATGACACACACCTGGAAACAATCAGTAAGGGAGCACTGAGCAAACATATGTCGGAAACAAAGAAACCAATCCTCAAACTTAACATCACATGAAAACAAAAGCCCAGCAAAATGAGTTTTTCCATAATAATATGTCTACGTTTTTATAGTCAGCATAGTCCAGTGTGGTAAATGGCCTTCAAATTCCTTTTCAGTGATGTGACAGACTGATTCTGGGTTGCGTGGTGTTTAAGTGGCACAAAGGCTGCACAAAGGCATATTTACCTTGTCTGACGAAGGATATTTGTGATTCAAATGTTTATTATACTGATTAAATGCCTTTAAACATGTTATTAGTTTACTGTGTGTTCAGTAATATGGTGTTACATGTTTGTCACATGTCTGCAAACATCCTGTGGGACACATACAGTGAGATTTAAGAGAACCGTTGCAGTGCTTTCAAGGATATTCACACAATTTGTTAGGTATTCAGCAAATAACCCGGTTCCATAAGCTGTAGGATAAACTAGTTGGCTTTAAAAAGTTGTCAGATTGCTGAGTCCGAGCTGACCTCAGTGTTGTGGAGGATTGAGAGTGTGTGAGTGGGCTTATGATTACAGGCCTTGAGATCTTGCTATGTGACGAAGGAAGGTTTGCTGCATTTTTATTGTGAACGTTCAAACGCTGATGATTTTAAAGTTGTTTATGTGCATGTTAGACGCCGAGGGAGATGACTGTTTTGATTATCATTGCAGCTTCACGCGTTTGAGCCATTGTTTTCGTGAGTGATTACCCTCCATTTGAAGCCTCTCATGCCGGTTCCTTTATGAGTTTGTTGATGTTTCGAGAGCGAGGCGGTTGTGGAGACGTGTGTTTAAATCCTGTGTTCAGTGGCTAAGTGGAAATAATGATATTAGCAGTAAATCACTTTAGCGATAGCAAGGCTTGCTTTTGGAGTTCATATAAGCTTTATTAAACTTCTTATTAGTCATTGCGCTGAGCAGCTGTTCAGTCAATGGTGAAATTGTGCTAAAGCTGGAGTTTATTTTGGCTTCCATGAACTTTTGAAAAGTACTTTTTAAGTAGAGTATGCCTTGCTGTACTTGAAACAATGTCCATCTGGACATACTGTAATTACATAAACATGTACACTTAGTAAGCATTGCAATCAATATCTGTAAGTGAACTCAAAGCTTACTTGTATATATTCAATTATTTTCTGTCCAGATTATTTTATTTAATGAGAAAATAAGAATAAGAAAATAAGAATATATATATATAT